>PVHX01016623.1:0-42683 GCA_004024805.1 Geosciurus inauris | reverse complement strand
TGCTTAGAGAATTTCAAGAAAACCCGGTCAGGAAGGGGAGGGGTTGGGTACAGGAAGAGAAGGCCATAGTCCTTCCTGATGGGTCAGGAAAACTCGCTGATTGACAGGAGGCGTGTCCACTAGTGACGTCACATCTGGCTTGCAGCTCTGCTGATCAGGTTCCTATTTGGGCATCTTGGACCCTGACCAAACCTGACACAGAGAACTGCCAGCGGGAGGCTACAAGTGAGGCCTGAGGTTCTCTGAGCATTCAGAGACGGGCAGGCGGAGGGAGGCGCTGCGGCGAGGGGTGCTGGGAGAACAGGAGGGAAACCACAGCGGGGCGTGGAGTTGACTGCAGGTCAGCCCGGGGCACTGAGGACACCCGGAGAGCTGGAGGAACACTGCTTCCAGGTGCCTCGGTGAGCACATGTCCCCTGGAGCTGTGCCCTGAGCAGGGTGTGGGTGGCACCATCCCATCTGCCGGGGCCTGGGTGAAGGAAATGGCAGAGAAGGGTGATTTCTTCTCTCCTGGGGTTGGGACGCTCTTCCTTTCCTGCCCTTGGACATCAAGAGCTGCAGAAGTATTGTCACCCCTGGGCACAGCCCATCAGAGGTGGCTCAGTCTGAAGCTACTGCTTTTGGTCTCTGCCACTAATGGCTGTGTCTTATCACCCAGGGCTGCAGTTTGCACAAGTCCATCTCCCAAGAGAGGCGCTGAATCCTCGCTTCCTTCCAGCCCAGTAGGGCCTCAGAGGAACCAGAGCCCAGGGAGCTGCAAGGCAGAGTGGAGGGACCCCAATGGAAGTCACCAGACGGACACAAACTCCAAACAAAATCCCAAAGAGAAGCTGCAGACGTAGGTTGCTGGGCTGTTTCTGGGGGAGGCAGGGCCACAAGTCCTCAGCTCCGTGCCCTCTGTCTGGCCTGCCCAGGACCCTGGCCAGCTGCATGCTGCTTGATGCTGCAGCAGTGACCTGTCAAGGTCACTTGACCCCTTTCATCCCTGGGGTAAGGAACGGATCTGGGAGTTTTTAAAATTCTGAGCAATTGACACAAGTAGACCTTTCTGGGCATTTCAGCTAACTAGGGACCTGAAGTCTGAGTGGCCAGGTCTCTGTCCACACTGTCCTGAGAGAAAGCGAGAAACACAGGCTACATCATCAGAATCTGCCACGCCCACACTGCCTGGTCTTCCTGGTGGCTTCGACTCCTGGCAATTGCTAATATTCCCACCTTCACCACACAAAGGGAGCATCTGGACTGTCAGGCCACTCTGGGGACTCACCTCCATGCAGAGCAGACATGCAGATTGGTAGCACAAGCCAGGTTAGTGCAGCAGATGCCTGACACTGAGTGCTGCTGCAGTCAGGCTGCTTCTGTCTGAGTGATCTTTAAAGCTCTCCTCTATGTGGCCCCGGGCACAGAGCTTCCATTCTGCAGAGAGCAGCCAGCATCAAGGACGAAGCTCTTGGGGTCAGTGATGGAAGAGGTCATTTCTGGAGCACTGCAGCTGGCCCAGCCTGGCCTGGGACACGGGCCCTGCTACCTCCCTGTCAACGGCATTGGTGGAGGCTGTGCAGGGTTCACTCAGGTCTTCGGTCCATCAGAGCTCACGGGGCAGCGATGTGATGTAGACCACCAGACCCTGTTGTGCACACAGGTGGGTGTGAGGAGGTGAACACAGGCCGGCCGGGCTCCACAGCCTGTGGGCCAAAAAGACAGGAGGTCATTGAAGCCCACCAGATGTGAGTCGGCTGTTTTTTGGAGGAGTTACTCTCTGCCCCACACTGTCACAGGCAAGTGGCCGGTGGCTTGGACGGTGGAGTATTGTTGGAAGCCATGTATACATTATGGGTTTGTTTAAGCCAATGTAAGGCAGGGAAGCTGCTTTTCTGGGAACTCCTGGGTGAAATTCCCTGGGTCAGGAAAGCCCAGACCATGCCGATGCCCTGCCTCAGCTCAGAGCTTTAGGATCAAACACAGCCCATGCCCAGAGATGGGCGTAGCCTGCCCAGCACCCAACAACCTGTTTACTGCAAGACCCCTCCCACACTGAGCCCTTGTCCCTGCCTTTGGTCTACCTCACTTACATAAAGAATTGGGGCCTTCGTCAGTCATTCGGCTCCAGTTCCTACCAGGGCTGGAGGACCCAGCCCATGCCCTCCTGACTAAACCTCTGGCTTTGTCTTTATTTCTTGCTGGTTATTTCAGACTTTTTATTTCCCCAGGCAGCTCACACCTCCTAGCAGGAACCTGCTCTGCTGGGGTGCTGGCTACCCTGTCAGGGTCTGAAGACCCCAGAGGTGGAGCGCGGGGCCCTGGGTCAGGGCTTGGCCTCCGCTCTCACTCTCACAGCCCATCCGCTGTGGCTGCCGCCATGCTGTCTTCATGGAGAAACTAGGGAAGGCCCAGTGGGGATGTGGGAAGGGCCCAGGGCTCTCTGAGGATGAGGAGAGGCCTCCTGCCAAGCACAGGGCGTGCGCCAGCACTGGGCACGCAGGGTTTGAACAACTGGAGATGGCCACTGGATAGGATGGCGAGAGCCCAGAGTGGAGCTGGGGCAGTGTGGCCATCATCAGAACCACAGGGCTTGGAGCCCAGCAGCATGCAGACAACTGAGAGCCTGGGCTCACACTGTGCAGTGGGGGCCTTGGGGAGCTGGCCACACCTTCTCCAGGTCAGGACTCTGCAGAGAGAGAAGAGACAGAGCACTAGCCCCTGGAGAGGGCTTGGGTCCCAATTCCTGCTGCTCTGGCCCTAGACTAGAAGGACCCTCTCCCAGGGAGCTTCCCGTGGGCAGAGTGCCCCCTGCTCAGGGCCTGGGCACACCGGCCAGCTCCTTCCCACCTTCCAGTCTCCTGCCAATCTAAGCACAGTCTCCGGGGTGCTGTCTGCCACAGCGGGCCTCTGTTTCCTTGTGTGCAGGCAGACGGGTGCCAGGCTGTTAGTACCTCATGTTAGTTTAGTGGAGCTGTGAGTCAAAGTGAAACGAAGCCGGCAATAGCCATAACCCCAGCTCTGCTTTGGATAAAAGAGGCAAAATAATTAAGTTGTACATAAACGTATCAAAAAAGTGCAATAAAGAACTTCACAATGATAAATAGATCTTAGACCTGTACATTAGGAAAGACCTACAATATATTATAAATGATGATATGTACAACATATAAAATCAACACTTAAAACCCAATATCTATATGAAACACACTTAAGAAGGCAATATATTATAGTGAACTTAATTTGATCATATAATAAAATACTTTGTGGAAGAAATTATTGTTCCACATGAAATAACTAAATTTATATAACTTTTAGAAAAAGAAAATATGAAAATCTCAACACAAAACAAATTTCCTTCAATTTTTCTCCTTTAAAATATGTTATTGCATATATACCATAATTGGGTGGTAATAATGCATAACATTGACATAACTCTGAAAGTTGCAGAATAATATTTGGTCATAATTTTACACAATATAATAGATATGTGATTGATGTGATATCTTGATCATAAGATTTTTCTGGCTCACTTTTCTGCAAATTCAATCATTGTTTATTAAAATTTAAAATTTTAGCTGATAAAATAGAAAGCACTCTGAATCACAAGTTCACAATGATTTCTGATAATTTTTCATTTTAAGATGGATTTTCCTAGTGATACAACTGTTACCGGCACTGTGACAATGTTGGGATACATTTCTGATACGTTATTTCAAAATGTAACCTTTAGTATATTGAGAGCTAATGATTTTTGAACTATTTTTTCTATCAAAACTTAAATTTTCACACAAACCAGTTTTAGTTAGATTCAATCTGAATCCAATTTTAAATATAAATTAATACAATAGCATTTTTCCTTTCGTAGGCTCCTTTTATTATAATTATTCAGCCATATTGATTGCACAAATGAATGGGTTTCCACAGCTGCATACGTTGAACTGCATAATTGCCCTCCCTTCCAGCTCCTTGTGCATTCCCATGCCTTGCTCTTGCCCAAGAATCTCTCTTCTATTCTCCTGTCTTTTTCTGTCCCCACATATGAGAGAAAACATGATATTTGTCTTTCTGTTTCTGGTTAATTTTGCTTAATATGACTTCCTCCAGTCCTGTTTTCCTGAAAATGACATGATTTTATTCTTTGTGGCTGAATAATACTCTATTTTGTGCATTTACCATATTCTTTTCAAAAGTTAAGAGTAGGATTTTATTTAAGAATAGAAACAGAAGCATAACTCTTGCAGAGTGAGAGGGAACCCAAGAGCAGGTTTCCATCTGATGTATGTATATTTGATACTGGGAGTTGAATCCAGTTGTGCTTAACCACTGAGCCACATCCCCAGCCCCTGTTAAAATTTTATTTAGAGACAGGGTCTTGCTGAGTTGCTTAGTGCCTCATTAATTGCTGAAAGGGGCTTTGAACTTGTGATTCTCCTGCATCAGCCTTTCGAGCTGCTGGGATTACAGGTGTGCACCACTACGCTCAGCATACCATATTTTTAAAATCCATTCATTGGTCGACGGGTACTAAGCTGATCCCGTATCTTGGCTATTGTGAATTGTGCTTCAATAAACATGGGTGTGTAGGTGTCTCTTTTTTAAAAATATATTTTTTGTTGTTGATGGACAAAATATCATTATTTATTTTATGTGGTGCTGAGGATCGAACCCGGTGCATCACATGTGTGAGGCTAGCACTCCAGCACTGAGCCCCAGCCCCAGCCCCAGCCCTGGGTGTCTCTTTTGACTTTATTTATTATATGCTCAGGAATAGGGTGGCTGGATCAAAAGGCAGTTCTATTTTTAGTTTCTTAAGGAAACTCCATACTGATTTCCAGAGTGGCTGTATTAATTTACTTCCCACCAGCCGTGTGTAAGTGTTCCTTTCTCTCCATATCCTCACCAGCATGTTTAATAAAATTTTTATTAATAGTCATTTTTTAAAAGAACAGCCATTCTGATTGGGGTGAGATGGAGTCTCAATGAAAGTGATTTACATTTCCCTGATGGCTAACGATGTTGAGCATTTCTTCATACATTTGCTGGCCATTTGCACATTTTTGTGATGTGTGCTCAGATCACTTTTACATTCGTTGAATGGAACACTCATTCTGTTCCAGCCTTTTTGAGTTCTTTGTATATTCTGGATATTAACCCTCTGTCAGAGGAATGGCTGGCAAGATTTCCTCCCCCTGTGCAGGCTGTCTCTTCACTCTGTTGACTGTTTCCCTTGCTGTGCAGAAGCTTTTTAATTTGATATGATCCCATTTGTCAATCCTTGCTTTTATTTCCTGGGCTATTGGAATCCTAGTCAAGAAATTGTTTGCTGTGCGGACATTTTGAAATGTTACCCCTGTATTTTCTTCCAGTAATTTCAAAGTGTCAGGTCTTACATGAAGGTCTTTGATCCATTTTGAATTTATTTTTTGTATTGAGAGAGAGAATCCAGTTAGGAGAAGAAATTATGAACATCTTATCACAAAGCTAATATTTGCCAATTCGTTTCTTTTCATTAAGTGAAGGATTTTTTCTCTTCTGTTAGTTAGGGGTTTTTCAAACCTCTGGGTTTGCCAGAGGATTCTGGTTCCTTGCTGTTGTTCTGTTTGGCTTCTTACATGCATTGGACGCTGAATTCTGCAGGGAGACTCCACCACCCGTGTCCTCCTGAAGGCAGATCCATTTCAAGGAGAGTCTCAGTCACCTCAGTTCTCTGTCACTTTCCCAGATAAACAAGCTCACTTGACTCGGATGGACTTATTGTTACTATGTTGTGAAATAGGATTTTCATTTTTTGCCTCTAGATTCTTGGTGAGGTTGGCCTGAGATTTTCTAGTTTCATAGTGTCCTTATTCAATCCTGATCTCAAATTATGTCAGCATGGAACATGAGTCAGGCATTTTGTTTGCTTTATCTATTCTTTGGTACAAACTATGTAAAAAAATAATTTTCTGTTTATGGAAGCTTTTGCAAAACTCTCTTTGAAAAATCGCCAGAACTTGGCATCTGAATGATTTTCATAAATTTGATTTTGTTTACAATGCTGTTTAAGTTTTCAAATTTACTACCAAGAACAGCTACTGATGATATTCTTTGATGTTTAACATTCCTGGTGTGTCTGCGAACTCTTTCTAAACTCCTAGTGCTCCTGCATAGCCTCTTTTTTCCCTTAACTTTGACCTTCCTACTCAGTTAATTTTTTTCATTTGTCTCCAAAGAAACAGCTTTGGTTTTATTGATTATCTATATTTTGTCTAACTTTTTTATTTCTGCACTTATTTGTTATTTCCTTTTTCTTCTCTCTATGTAATTGATTACTCTTAGTAGGTTCTGAAGTTGAATAATCAGCTTTATAGCTTTATTGCTTTATAGCTTTATTTTAAAAAATGCATCAAAAGCTATGAATTTACTTTTAAGGACTGCTTTAGCTGTGTCTCATGAGTTCTGATACCAAGTGGCACTGCATTTCAGCAGTTTTAGATATTTTGTTTTTGCTATTCTGATCTGTTCTGTAATTCATGGAGTATGGTGTATATATACACACACACTTTCAGTTATCTTTTTCTAATTACTTATTGATAATGTTTCTTTGCTATATGGGTTTCAGCATTTCTCCCTTAAATGGCACATGGAAGGGTTTGCATTATCTAACTAGATAATGTAAACTCCAGATGCTTTTATAGGTAATTTTGTCACATTTATCATGCTTTGCACAATACTTGCTTGTTTTCTCCCTGCCTTAACTCTGGCTGCTGGGATGCAGTTTTAGTTATCCTTTCTCCCTCCGGTTTGGAAGCCATTAAACTACCTCTCTTCCTGTATTTAATCAAGTAAAGAACAGTGTTTTACTCAGCTTTTTCACTACTGTGACTAAAAGACCTGCATCACTGCTGAGGACACCTCATGGGGCAGGTGCAGGCTGTGGCAGGGAGTAACTTAGGAACAGTCCATGGGCCTCTAATGCCCGAAAGCCGCTGCTCTTACCTGCAGACTTTGAGTCCACTTCAGGAAACACAAAGTGTGCTGATCTTTGATGTCCTCCTCGAGTCCAGTGAGCTGCTGGCCGAGTTGGAGCATCTGTCTCTGTCGATCAGTGCAACGCAGCTCAGGCATTTGCTGCTGATAGAGCCCGACTGTGTCGCTCAGGGTCTTTGAACTTCTGTTTCCCCTTCTGCAAGAGGGAAGTCATGATGACCCCTCAGGGTGGGGACACAGACCCTGTGGCTCACGGTTTTCAGAGGACGTTGCAGGTTTGAAAGTTCCCTGAACGCTGGCTGGCGGTGACAGCTGTGGGGGTTGCCACCACCAAGTATAAATGTGATGACAGCTGCTTTCCACTTTGTGCAGGGGACAGACGGTCCTGTTTGTGAAGGATGAGTCTAGGATGTGAATTTCCTTCACAAACACTTATTAATCACACACCTGCTGTGTGGGGACAGCACAGTGCACATGCCACCATACCAACACCGTCAACTTCTTTCTCTCAAAAATCTCCATTTTTGTCTGATGATGGATATTTACTGGGTACAGTAATGATCCTCCAAAGAGCCCAAGTCCTAATTCTTGGAACCTGGGACTACATTAGCTCATGTGACAAAGGAGGATTGAGATTACAGACGGGCTTCATACTGGAACCATCCAGGGTTCTGGGGCGTCCGGCGTAATTGCACTGGTTCTTAAAAGTGAAAGAGGGAGACAGGGCGTGGGAGAGACTTGTACATGGGCTGCCTTCAGGTGGAGGAAGGGTCCTGAGACAAGGCTGGAATGGCCGGGAGCTGCATCCTGCCCCAGAGCCCCCAGGAGAGGCTGCCTGCCACCCCCCGATGCAGCCCACCAGGCCCCACTTCAAACCGCTGACCTCCAAAGCCGCGGGAGGATGCATTTGTGCTGTTTTACGCCGTGTTGGGCAGCACTCGGTCACAGCAGCCCTAGAAACCACCCCGCTATGAATCCCGGCTTTCTCCTCTTTGAAGGTTTCGTGTTCAGCCGAGGCTCGTGCTGACTGGGAGGAAGGGGCCGGGAGCCAGACTCTGAGCTCACGCCCGCACGGAGTCCCGGTGCCATGGGAAGCCAGTGGCCTGCACACAGTGGGACTCCCTGGAGGGATGGATGCTGAGCAGGGCGTGGCGAGTCTTCTGTGGTCCCAGCAATGCAGCAAGTCAGAAATCACCGGAGCCACCCTGCTGCCCGACCTGGCCACTTTCCTTCCCCGGCCACAGCAGATGGGAAGAGCTGGGGCTGAAGGCCACTGGTCCTCAGGGTGTTGGGAGCTGAGCCAGGGCAGTGCTCCATCAAGCCCAGCACTTGGCCAGTCGCCCTTGACCTTCCACTCCTGGCCCTTCCCAGGCCGGCCAGGTCAGCCAGGATCCTTTCTTTTTTCCTGGGCTGTCAATCAACAGAAAAGACACAGAGACATTCCTGAGCACGGCTAATCAGTTAGGCATTCCATTAATGAGGCAATCATTTTTTGCACTTGATTCTCATTACAGTGAGTTTATTTTAGTTTCTTGTGTAGAAAAAAAAACAACAGGTGCTCACATTTAGCCTCATCAGCTTCCTGTTACTGTTTGATTCACTTGTTATTTTTAAAATAGGTCTATTTTGGAGGAAATGTGACTTGAAAAAGACCCACTGTATTTACTCGGGTCTTGCTGCTGTGTTGTGAGGGGCGTGTTCCCAGCTCCCGGAAGGTTTACAGGGCAAGCGCAGCCGCATCTCAGTGCTCATCTTTAGTTTCTTCCCACAAGTCCTTCCTTTCTCAGAGGGAAAGGCCTCCATGTAAATTTGCCAGGATTCTTTGAAACAGGTGAGGCAAATCCATCAGGCCCCAGTGTAGGCTGCGGGGTAGCACAGCTTCCTAAAATGTGACCCTCTGTTCACATGGCTGTGGCTCAGCACCCTCCCAAGGCCTTGGGCTGCTGGAAACCCAGACCTAGTGGCTTGGGGCCAGGCAGGGGCCCAAGGGTGAACCCATAACAGACCTCCTTCCCTTACCCCTCACTGCCCCAAGGTCAGGGTCCCAGTCCTCCTGCAGATCCTAGATTGGAGGTGTTGATTGTGGACTGTGGTCCTCCCCAAGGGGCAATTGCACACAGTGACCACAGCTCGGGGCCTTCCTGCAAACAGAAGGGACGCCTGGTCTGCCTACCCCGCGTGGGAAACGTGGGCGGGCCTCTCCGTTGGAGCACAGGTGCCGTCTTTTAGTCTCACGCCAGGGTTGTACCAGTGTCTTGGCCGCCCTGACCGTTTTCCTTCATGATGGGAGGGCTTAATATAAAAATAGACATTCTCGGGCAATGTGGGGTTCCTCTGTAGGTTCCCATAGAAACCAGGCAGTGCAAATATGTGAAGAATTTTTTCAAGTAAGCCCAGAATTTTATCTTGCAAAGATTCAGGGTCATTCTGTCTTACGATTTGGAAGAGCACTTCACTTCTTAAAAAAGATTTTGAAAAAGGAATTAATAAAATGTCCTCACTTTTCTTTGGCTCTCCCCGACACATCCACAGATGGGTTTTGTTTCATTTTTTAGTAGCAACAAAAAAAGTCACTTTCATGGGGTTTCCAATGCACCCTGTGGGGGCTGGAAAAAAGTCCTTCTGAGACAAAATTCTTCCTCCCCAAACTCAAAAGGCGGAAATGAAAGAGATGTCTCATTCTTCCAATTTCAGGCAACTTGGAATCGCTCCTGGGGTCAGGTTAGTGGGAAGTTGTCCATCAAGGAAACAAACTTGCTCACCAGCTCTGAACAAGGGACGTGGGAGGCAGATGCACACTTGAGGAGCAGGGCTCCATCCACAGCACCGAGTGCCCCTGCCTTTTGTAGCCCCATTCCAGCTGAGATGAATCGCCCCTGGTCAGCGGAAACCTCTTCAGGGCATTGAGCTGCAGCTGGAGGGTCAGGAAGACATGAAATCAGGGCTTTCATCCCTGTCCCTTGATTTCATTACAGCACACTAGTTCTCGGGTTTGCACTGCGTGGGTGGCTGGGGCAGGTGGGCAGGACCAGAGCCCAGAGCTCCCACGGCAGCAGTGAGGCTGGCCCAGGAGAGGGATGGCCCTGGGCTGCACTTCAGGGTCCTGCCCTATCCCAGGGACCAGCCTTTGCATGTGGTGGCTACGAGGTCCCTCAGCTCAAGAAGCTGCCTAATGGAGGGGAAGGAGGTGGTCCCTCCAGGCCCAACTGTCACCGGTTGCAAAGAGGGGCTCCTTGCAGGGAGGGGGGACCACAGAGGTGTGTGCTGGCCACGCTCCTGAGCCCTCCTTGCCCGAGATGGGGGCATGGCCTGTCCCCATCACTGGCTTCGTTGCTTGCATCCCTTTCTTGTAGGTTTCCCTGGACAGCAGCCCCTGCCTGAGTCCAGCCCTGACCTTTAGACAGTCATCCCCGTTGGATTTTTTAAAGGTAAAGGTGTTCTCGTTGGGGGGTGGACCGCAGCCCGATGCTGTTGAAGTCCTGGCTCCCAGGACCTGCCGCTTACTTGGAAACAGGAAACAGAGTCTTTGGTATTGTGAGGTTAGGGTGAGGCCGTCCAGAGTGTTCCTCACCCCAGTGGGACCTGGTGCCTTGGTCAAGGACTCCATTGTCTGCCAGCCGCTAGTCGCTCTTCCTCCCTGAGTCCTGGTCACTCTTGACCTTGACCTTGGCTCTGCTTTGCCTGAAGTCTGCCTGCCCAACCTGCCACCTGCGCTCAGCAAGGCCCCATCCACCAACCTCCTGGGCCCCTCGCTCCCTGGCCCCAAAGGGCTCTGCTGCCCTGGGTGGAGCCCAGCCTCCCTCTGTGTGGGCATCTGGAGTATCCAGCCTTCCTGTTTCAACAAGGTCCACGATTCTTCTCTGACATGCAAAGGGTATGGAAGGAGACAGGCATTCACACACAGCAAGGACACGGTGAAGACAGCCAAGGCCGGTGACGATCCTGCCAGGCAGCATGGCCCACGACACCTAGAGCCGGGAGGCGCGGAGACAGGCTCTCCCTTTGCTCGAACCTTTGCTGTGGAGCAAGGATTTGCCTGCCGCCCAAGATGCCCAGACGCCCCCCAAGATGGCACAGGGTTTTGCAACACGAAAGTGCTTTCCCTGAAGTCTGACCCTCAGGAGAGGAGGCGCGCCCAGGTCTGCCTCCTGATGGGCTGGTGGCGGAGGAATGTACACGTGGCAAGGGGCTGAGTGGTTTGAACGGGAGCCCTGGTGGCATGGGCCACATAGAGGGGTGGCGGCCAGTACCCAGTGTGCCACTGCAGTGGAATTTGGGGCTAGTTCTGGTCCCTCTGCTGTTGACTCATCTCATCCCTCACTTCTTATCCCTGCCGGGGACCTGAGCTCTTGCCCCGGGTTCCATTGGCGACTTCTGGTGCCCCTGACTCTCAAGTCTCCTCAGGTCAGGCCAGGGTCTGTGCCTGCGTCCTGAAGACGCTTCTCTGGCGCGGCTCACTCTGCAGCAGCAGCCTGGGGACTTTGTCTTTGCATCTGGCCTTTGCATCCCTGGGGTCGGGCCCGGCCCCCCACCTTGCCCTTTTTGAATAAATTTGTCACGCTGGGTCCCAGGTCATCAGTTCCCAGAGCTATGTCCCATAGGATAGGGGGCGGGGGGCAGGAAGGTGCTCAGGAGAGCCGGGGCTGGTGGAGGGCCTGCCCTGGGAAGAAGGGGCTGCTGGCTGTGTGCAGAGCCCCTCATTCTGGAGCTGGTCTCCTCCCTCGCAGGTGCGCGTGGAGCTCTCGCTCGGGAAGACTTTGAGAACCCCTGTGCTGCCCAGCCTGTCTGGATGTCAGGGCGGGAGGGGCGCCTTCCCCGCTAGCTCCTCAACGCACTTGCCTGGCTTGAAAGAGACAGCCCTGTGCTGAGCCGCGGCGGGCCCTGGAAGGCACTTCTCCACGTGAACCGCGATGCTCGACTGCTGTCCGTCATCAGGCCAACGTAATTGGCTCGGGAAAGTGTTACGCTGTGAATTAAGTTGACTGATGGGAAATGCCGGTTTTATTAGCATTCTTCCTTGGATGATAATTCCCATCTGTGAGGATGTGCTACAAAAGAGATCCTGGAGGCGCCTGTTCAGGATGATGGAGGCGTTTTAATAAAGGCTGCTTTTCCTCCTTCGGTCTGTTTTTGAATATTTGATCTTCGTACAGGGAATTGTTTCCATGTTGCTGGCCCGTGATTGGGCAAAAAGTCGACGGCGCGGGCCCTTTGGCTTCTGGCCAACTCAGTGCAGCATCTGGCAGCCGAGGGCGGCTGTCCTGGGCTGGGGTGCTATTGGAAGAGGAATGAGGGAAGACACCAGGAAGACGGTTACGTGGTGCTCAGATGCCGGCGATCAGGCTGCAGGGGCTCGAGCCCAGCCACCCTGGCTTTGTCTTTCCGGAGTGTCCTGTGTAGTGGGAACAGCTCTACATGGGCTTCAACCCCCATCCTGTGTGTCCCATGCTACTGACGGCTCCGTGGGCCCCTCACAGCCCCTGCAGGGTCCCCTTGCTGAGCAGACCCCCACCTTCATCTCCAGAGCCGTCTCTCCAGTGCTGGGCTGTGCTGGTGAAGCTGAGCTGCATCCTGAGCCCCCAGTGGTTACAGACCTCGGGGGAGCACTCGAGTCACCCCACAGGCGTCACCTGCCGCCTTCCAGCGTGGCATCTCCTGAGGTCTGGCTCCTGGGTTTTAGCCCTTGCTCTTCTCTCCCCAGAATGTTCCACGGCTCCCTGCTTGTTGGCTAGGTCAGTGTCCAGATGTCCCTCAGAGGTGGCCTCCCTAGCCTTCTCCCACAGCTCTCTGCTGTCACAGAGACAGTTTGAACGATCTGACTTGTGCACACTGACTCTCTCACACTTGGTGGATCGTGCCATGGTGGGACACGGCCCCGGGCCAGCGCCTGGAGCAGGGCTGGCACCTGTGGGAGCAGCTCACCACAGTCCTCTACAACAGCTGCGCGGGAGCCTGGGTTGCGGACAGGACTCCTGCTGCTCTGAAGATGCGTCACGACGGTGAACAGGCTCCTCCAGGAGGACTTGGTTCTTTCCAATTGCTCTCAGCTTCTTCCACGAGAAGAGCAGGTATTCCTGCTGTCAAGATGTAGCTGGCCTGCACTCTGGTGCCTGGTCTGCCCCGACCAGCCCTGGGAGCACAGGCACAGGGATCCACACTCTGGGCTCCTGAACCAGAAGGCCTCGACCTACTTGGCTTCCAGCATCACTGTCCCACCAAACTGAAGCCTGGAGAGCGTGTGTCCCCTGCTCAGTGTGAGTCTGTTCAGCAGGGTCTCACCTGACCCTGGTCTGTGGTCCCCCTCCCCCGTTTCTAAAGCCTGGGCAGCAGCCCCGATCCAGATCCAGCTCGTCCTCCCTTAATCTGCACACACGGCTCGGCTCCGTAGGTGCGATGGCGAGAGACTGGGGTGTGCGAGCAGGCAGGAGCGTGTACCATGCAGCGGGAGGCACGAGGGTGTCGGGGCCAGAGCGTGGCCGTGCAGCGAGCAGGCAGGAGTGTGCGTGAGCGTCTGCGGCTCGGCAGCCACAGGAGTGTTGTGTGTCGCGTGTGTCGCGTGTGTCGCGTGTGTCGCGTGGGTGGTGTGAGACAGTGCACGCAGCGTGACAGCCTGGGTGTGTTGGTTGGAGCGAGAGACGCTGTGTGATTAGGAAGGTGTGAGAGTGTAAGGTGGGTGTGCACGTGTGCCAGCGTGCATGGCGTGTGCCCAACAGCACGGTGTGCATGCTGCCCGTGGTGTGTGTGTTGATCTGTGTGTGCATTGTGCCTTACATGTGTGTGCATAGGTGCACGTGTGTAGACCTGTCTCCGTGCACAGTGTGTGTGTGGCCATGTGTAGGATATGCGTGTAGTATATGTGGTTTGTGGACAAATGTGTGTTGTGTGTGTGGAGTGTGGGTGTAAACATGCCTTATGCATGTGTGGGCATGCGATGTGTGTGAATGGACATGCATGACATGTGTTCACGTATTGGTGTATGCAACCCCACACGTTTATAGGTGTGCCCATGTGTGTGTGTGAGTGTACTTGTATTTTAATACACATGTGCAGCCGCAGGTGTGTAAACATAACATGATACACGTGTGCACATACCTGGTGTGCGGGGGGAGACGCTACTGCTCGATGCACAAACATCCCCGGCTTGTGCCCCTGCAGGGGAGCCAGCCCGTGCCCTGGGGAGCCCTGTGCTTGGAGCCATTTCAAGTTCCAAGCCATGCTGTGTGCTCAGCGCTGGGCCCGTGCTGTCTGGCTGTGCAGTCTGGACACACAGCTCCACTGGCTGTTAAGAGAACCGCGGGCTCATTGTGTACCTCTGTTTACAGGAACTTCACAGTAGCCACAGCTACTGTGCCTTGTTAGCAAAGCCAACTATCCACTTAGGGTACTGTTTAATTATGTTGAAAAAATTGGCCTTTGGTGGAAGAGGTCCATGTGTTGACTCAGTTCCCCTCTGGTTCTTGCCCTGGTCTGGCATTTCCACTCTGCAGAGCACGGGCTGCCCCTCGAGCACGCTGTGCTTTCAGCAGTCAGGATGCGTGTGGCGGGGCTCTGGAGACAGGCCGCCTCTGCACCCCTCTGTGCCCCTCGGCGCCGAGTGCACCCCTTAGAGGAGCAGGTCCTTCCTGTAACGTGCAACCCCGGGGGGCGTGGTGAGGACGTGCCAGGTCTCACGCTCTGGCAGAGTTGGGACACCAGGCTGGAAGGCTCGGAGCCTTTGCCGCCTGGCCGTCATGGTTTGGGTTTTCAGCTTTTAATCTCACAAGATGACTGTGAAATAAGAAATACGTTTGTGTATACATTTCTGTCCCCAGTTCCTGGAACATTGCACCTAACACTTGTCATTCCCTGAGGGACAGGAGCCAAGTCTCTGCCCTGGTTCCTGGAGCAGAGGTCCCGACCCCTTGCAAGTTGCTGAGTGAGGGGAACATCTTCCATCCCAATGGAGCTGCTCTCAGTGGGCTCCTGGGGGTACGCTGGCCACCAGAAGAGCCAAGCCACCGCTAGAAGCCTGGAGCCATCAGGGGCCTGCTGGGCTTAGTGGAACATTCTGGTGGGTTCTTGGGTCACTGGCTTGTGATGCTGTAGATCTGCAGACTGAGGAGGCAATGGGTGGTCGGCTCACTTTGGGACAGCTAGGGGACAGGCCATCTCCTGCCTTCTCCCTCGAGGGTCCCCTTCATGTCTTAGGACAGGTCTCTGTGACACCAGGTGGCCAGCAAGGGTGGTACCCCAGGTCCTGGTGTGATAGGGCTGCAGCCTGCATCATCCAGATTTATGGGAAAGCCTTCATCCCAGGAAAGGCCCGGCCGTCACCAGGGAAGAAATCACAGCAGAAGCAGCCCGACAACTCACAGCAGATGAAGGGTGACCTATCTGAAATTTGTAATCCTTCAACCCCGCCACTCCCCTGGCATTTTCTTTCCTTCTGGCTCTCAGGGAGGTCGTTTTTCAAACATTCAGAGCACCATCAGACTTGCTGCGTCTGCAGGCTCTGGGGTGAGAGCACGGCGGGGAAGGGAAGTGGCCGAGCTGCCCTGTAGCCTGAGCCCCCGCAGAGGTACAGCACCGACCCCCACCGCAGCGTGTCTTCAGTTACTTCTGTTGAGTGGCAGCGCAGGGTATTGGAAGGAGGACGGGAGACCTGAGTCCCTTGTTCTGAGCAGAGCTCTGACATGGTGCAGCCGGTCCCCATGCTGTCTTCTCTTTGTCCTCAGAACGTGACTGTGTTTGGAGACCAGGTCAGGAGGTCTGTAGTGTGGCCCTATCCAACAGGACTGGTGTCCTTATAAGACAGGATTAGCACACACGGGAAAGACCATGTGAGGTCACAGGGAGAGGATGGCACCTCAAACCAAGCAGGGAGCTCAGGGTACGTCCACCTGCTGCACCTCGATCTCCAACCTCCAGCACCCAGAACTGTTGTCGGAGCCGATGCTGTGGATCTGCAGCGTGGAGTTGATGCCTGGTCTGTGGCATCTGCTACACCAGCCATAGCTAAGCCAAGCAGAGAAATGGGTGCGACTATGGAATCTGCCCACGAACACAAGAGCGATCCCAAGCTCGGCTTCTTCTCGGCCAGATCCCCAGTGCCTGTGGCCATTCCACCAACCCCCAAGCCAAGGGTCAAGGTTCTGTGTGACAGAAAACTCTAGTGGAAGGAGCCAGCTGGGAGGAAGCCCGAGCTTCATTTCCATGGACTTTCTGGCAAGCCCAGCCCTTCAGCCAACCCCGCCCAGGGGCCAGCTTGGCCACCATGTTTTTGTGAGGCCCTTGTGACTGGAAGGAACTGGTCCTGAGCAGGTGGCCCTGTGAGAGTCTGTGTCCAACCAGCTGGAGGCCAAGGGTGACATATCTGTGCCCCTCAGTTCTGCTGGTGTCCTGGATCTGACCACCCACTTGCTCAGAAACCTCCAGGGATCCTCCACCGAGCCCTCAATCTAATGTCCACACAATTTATGGAAATGAGGGATGTTATGAAAGCTCTGGTAGAATTACAGAAATATGGTTACCATAAGGTCTGCCAAATGAGGAAGGAGAAAGCATGATGTCTACAAAATGGTGTGAAAGGGAGGTCAGAAATCTGAGAGCCCAGGAATAAAAATTGTAACAGCAGCTCACACGTTTGCGTTCTACAGAGCACTCTCACAGGCTGAGGACGTAAACAGATTTTAAAAAGCTTTGCTTAAGTTCATCAGGCTCGAGAGGGCCTGTACTAACGTCCTCATCAGGTCATCTCCACGCTCCAGGCTCAGGGGTCAGGTAACTGCCCATCAGCATAAGCTCATGAAGAGACTGAGCCTGGATCCAAACGCTGGTCCTTTCACTCCACAGGTTCTTCCCACGTTTTCACAGCAGACTCAGGAAGTCCGTGGGGCAGTGAGCAGAGGGAAAGGGGTGGGACAAGTGGCATCCGGAAAAGAGCCACAGTGGACAAGAGCCACCACCCGGGGGTCAAGCCCACCAGGACGCCTTGCTGGCCAGCTGTCACATGGCTTTGGGACAGGAGAATCCATGTCAGCTGCGGGGGCCTCAGAGCACCTCTGCCTCTTCCCTGCACAGTCTCATGTGCCTGGAGGCTGATCGTCCCCAGTCAGGCCTCAGCTCCCCAGCACTCTGTGGGTCCTGCCCCCACTCTCTTCCCTGGGTCATCCCTAACTTCTCCAGGATGACTCACAGGCACCCCATGTCTTGACATGTCACCACATCCAAAACAGATCAGTGTCCCCAGCCCCACCCAGACGGTCTGCCCTAGTGGGCCCCGTGTAGGGAAAGGGCACCATTGACCACTGGTGGCTCGTGCCGGGGACCTGGGTTTCCCTCGACCCCGTGTCTCCCTTATCCCACAGCAGAGCTCCCTTCGGGCCTTGCTGACTCAGCCTCTGATGGCGGTGATGTCCTGCCTTCTCTGTCTTCGTGGGCCTTGCTGCAGGCCCGAGTCCTGGACCCCCCCCCCCCCGCCATCACTGAGCACCCGTCATTCTGTGTGTTCCGTGTCCGGTGCCTGTGGTGGGATCTGCTGCTCATGATGGACAGCTGGTGTGGGCTTCCAGATCTCAGCTCCAGAAGCCGCTTCTCAGGGGGAGACCTCGTACACGTCCACAGGCAGCTCTGCAGCCCAACTTCTGAGACCTTCTGGGTGGTTGGGTGCAGCTGCCTCTTCCCTATTGCTTGGCTTGTCTTTCTGATTGTAGAAACTTATACCCAGCCTGGACACTGGCTGTGTGATGGCCACATGTGTTATGGACTAAATGCCATGTCCCCAAAGCCGTATGATGAAGCTCTGACCTCCAGGATGGCTGTATTTGGAGATGGGGCCTCTAAGAAAATATTAAAGTTGAATGAGGACGTGGGAGTGGGCCCTGGTTTGACAGAACTGGCATCCTCATAAAGAGGACGCCAGCCAGCTCTCTGTCCCAGCCCCATTCCTCCTCCATGGGCAAGCACAAGAAAGAACACAGCTGCACTGGTGGGCAAGGAGGAGGCCCTCACCAGAGACTGGGCCTGCTGGCTTCTTGACCTCGGGCTCCGGCCTCCAGAACTGAGAGGAAGTGAGTGTCTGTGGTCTGGGCACCGGTCCGTGACCCTGGGTTGTGGCAGCTGGAGTGGACTGAGACATACAGGGAAAATGTCACGCTCTCATTTTTATTATGGTGTCTCCTAAGATAATCTTACAAGAAATCTCTTATTCTATGTAGTCAGTGTATCTGTTTCTTTTTAATGATTTGTCATTTGCATCTTGTTTAAAAATACTTCCTTCTCTGATGCCGTATGACCTCCCGTGTTTTATTTGAAATTATACTATCAGTTTTTCATATTTTAGTATCTGTTTGATCTGCACGAGATATGTATGTGTGCGTGTGTGTGCGTGTGTGGGATGTGTGCCCGTATGACGGACAGGCACTGCTCCCCGTGTTTCTGCCCACTCGAGAGCTCTGGTTGGGTGATCTCTGCGACCTCTCTCCACCTTCCCATTCACCACAGGGAAGTTGAGGGGCCCATCAGATTGCAAGCTTGGAAAGCAGCCTCGGTCCAGCAGCTTCTGCTTTGCTCTCATAAGCTGCTCTCTGAACACTCAGTGGTCTTCCTGGGTGGGGGCACTATAAGAGGGAGGCCTGCCCTGCCAGAGCTTTTGGGACTGGACAAAAGGCCTGGCCATTTCTGGGATGCAGTTAGCAAAGTTGCTCATACCTATGCTGTATTAGTCCATTTTCTGCTGCTGTAACTAAGTGTCAGAGGCTGGGTACATTATAAAGAAAAGAAGTTTATTCTGTTCACAGGTTTGGAGGTGGAAAGCCCAAGATCGGGCAGTCCCTCAGTTTGGCCTCTGGCGAGGGCCTGCTGGCTATGCCACAACACAGGGCTCGACTTCATGGGGGAGTATGTATGAGAGGGGCGTCACATGTCAAGAGAGGAAGCCAGAGTGTTCAGCACCTGTGAACCTGGGGATGCACCCAGGCCAGGCCAGCCCTCGCCAGCAATGAAGTGACACTGGACCTTTGCAGCTTTGTTCTACGGTTGTTTCCTGCTCCGCATGCATGGCCAGGGCAGTGGAGGGCTGCTGCTTGTCCTGTCCCCACCAGATGGCGTGCACTAGACCTGTCAATCTGACGTCGGTCACCCTGACCTGGAGGGCACCGTGCCCTGTCCGCTGCTCCGTAGCAGTGCCCTGTCCTGTGCGGGTGGTGCAGGCAGGCTGTGGTCAGTGCCCACAGTCCTGCCGGGGGTCTGCTTTCCTTCCGTGCCTCGATGGCTGGACCGCCGGGCCCAGCCTGTCCTGAGGAACAGCCTGCCTCTTTGTTTGCTGCAGGTTCAAAATATTCCCGACGGTTTCCAACTCTTCATTCTTCCTCACAGGTTGGAGCACGGGTCTGTTCAATTTTATGAAACCCTGCTCTGGTCTTTGTTGCAATGCGTTGCTTTGGAGCCCAAGGGGCCGGGGAGGCCTGCAAGATCGGTCCTGGTGTTGTTCAGATCCGCGCGGCCTCTGCACCTGGAAGCTCCTGCTCTCTGCGCATCCCCGCGGACCTGCCCTCAGACCCTCGTCCTTGTCTCCCTGTTGCGAACGATGTATTTTTAAAGTGATGTATTTTCGGGTTCATCTCTGGCCTGAAGGCGGGCGTCCGCGTTGGGGGCTTGAGTTCGCTGCCCGGACGGTCCCTCATTCGTGCTGAGTGGACCTCCGTTCCTGTGTGGCTGCCAGGGCCACTGTGGGCGGGCTGGCCTTTGCTCCTGCCTCTTCAATCCTCACAACGGTGACTTCTCCTTGCCGTGTGGCCCGGTGGGGACCTCCAGAGCAGCGCTGAATACAAATGCATGTCCCCGCTCAGCCCTGACTCTACTGTGACCGTGGCCCTGCAGGACATCGTGCCCGACACGTGTTCTGATAATGGACATGACCACGGTGGCCTTCACCACGGCAGAACAACAAACATGTCACGGTGCCGCCTGACAGAAGCAGGCGCTGCGCGGACGTCCCTCAAGCGCCGGCAGGAGACGAACCCGACAGGATGCTCTGCTCCCCACCCCACCCACCTGGCTCTTGTGAAATGTGCCACATCGTGCGAGATCCCCTTCGCTGGCTCCCGAGTGTACAGTTGGGAGACGGGAGCCATGGGCTTCACCGTCTCAGCACGGGGTCTCCCTGCTGGGGAGTGTGTTTCGTGCTTCCTCATGAGTGGCCAGGTGTGAAGGCGAGAGGAAGGCAGGGTCGAGGGAGACTCAGGGTCCCTGGGAAGGTGGCGTCGTCCCCTCCTGGGATGGGACTCAGAGAGAGGGCTCTGGAGGTGGGTGCGCAAGAGGCCCAGATCTGCTCCCTCACAGCAGCTGTCGCTATAACCCGCCTGTGGCCAGGCGCCTCCTGCAGCTCCTCGGGGCTCCGCGGTCCTGCCTGTTCTGAGCCCTCATGGTCCTGGGTCCTCTCCTGTCTTGGCCAGGGTGACTGGATATTTTCCTGCCCATGGGCTGCTGCTCCCTGGGAGGGTCCTGATGGGTAGGGCAGGTCTGGGTCTGTGGCCGTCACATCCAGAGGAGTCCCTGTGGACTCACTGTGCACTCTGGACCTCTGTCGCTCAGGCACATGCTGTCCCCCGAGCCCAGTACGGCGGCTGAGCCTCTTCTCCCCTCCCCAGGTGCACAACAGGGCCACATCTTCATTCAGGGGCCTAGGGCCTCGACTCCCCAGCTGGGTGGATTCTCAGTCACATCGGCTGTTGTCCTCTTGATGTTAAAGTTCAGGCTCATGTTCACAAGCCCACCAGCCCACCTCCCCTGCCAGCCTCCCCTGCCAGCCTCCCCTGTCAGCCTCCCCTGCCAGCCTCCTCTGTTCTCCTCACCAAGTCTCAGCTCAACCCACCAGGCGCCTTTCAGTTCTCTCTCGTGGCTAGACAGGGCCTCCCTCCCTCCCTGGGAGCTGAGCGCTTGCCATAGACTTTGGTGGCACTGTGTCTGGCACGTCTGGGGTGATTTGGGCTGTTTGTTGTCATCCTGGGGGAGCCACATCTTCCAGGACGATGGTTCTAGCAGTTTGTGTCATTCCCCCGCCTACGGCGTCTGAGGCTTTGCCCTCGGACGGAGCCCAGGCCTTCACTTTGTCCCTCACCCTGGAACCTGCCCATCTTGGCCTTCCCCCCACTCGGCTCCTGCTCCCTGGACCTCCAGGTCCCCAGGGCCCAGGAGCTCCTCACGCCTTTCCCCACCTCGCCTCCTGCTGCACCTGTCTTCACCTGGAGGCCCTTCTCCCTCTTCCTCCTTCTCACTTGGGTGCCGCCGTCTCAGGAAAGCTCCACAGTGCCCAGCCTGGCGTGCTTCCTGCCTCCCCAGGGACTCCATCCCAGCTCAGCCTTTCTCCTGAACATGAGCACAGTGCTGCTTGATCACCTCGGGAGGCAGAAGCCAGGGCGGTGGCCTCTGCCTGTGGCAGTCAGAGTCCTCCAGTCTGTCCGCCTGTCAGGCTCCAAACTCCTGGGGGGGACTCCTTGCTCACCTCTGTGCCCTGTGCTGGCACCGTGGCAGCTGCTCGGCAGGCGGGCAGCCCAGGAGGTGAGTGTGGGCCAAGCGCCCAGCAGAGACCACACGGAGGAGTCTGCCTCTTCCTTGTGTGGACGTCCCCAGGTCATTGCCCACAGAGCCACATGGTGCCACAAAACTCCTCTCTAAGTGAGTGTCGGCCTGTCCCACAGTGTTCAGCATGGTCACGGGCTGTGCCACCGTCAGCACCCCACGTCGGCAGTGTTCCCACCAACCCAAACTTCACGCTGTCACCTCTGGTGTGACTTCACCCCTCTTCATGTCTGAGTAATACTCCCTTGCATGGATATTCTGTTCTGTTCATACAGTCACCAGATGTGGGGCATCTGGTCCTTTCCCGGCTGGCCAAGTGGGTCCTGCTGCCTGGAGACCTCTCCTGGAACTCTCCTGGAGTTCCGACTCCGCAGAACTGTGAGTCGGAATCTGGACCCAGTGCCTGGTCTCGAGCTTCCTCCTCTCAGAGCTGTTTGCAGGGAGCAGCTCAAAACCCTGTTGGGTAAGTTCTCTGTTTGAATAATATGTGGCATTGCAGAGCCTGTATTTTCTAACATGAAAGGGGGGGTCATTAGACATTCCACATTCAGAAAGTTAGCATTTAGGCGGGTGCAACGGAGCACACCTGTGATCCCAGCAGCTCGGGGAGCTGAGGCAGGAGGATCGTGACTTCAAAACCAGCCTCAGCTGCAAGGCCCTAAGCAACTTAGACCTTGTCTTAACATAAAAGATAAAAAGGGCTGGGAGTATGGCTCAATGGTTAAGCTCCCCTGGGTTCAATCCCTGGTACAAAAAAAAAAAAGTAAGTTAGTTAATATGCAGATTGGATACTAAACATTGACAAGCACCTAAGTAAACAATATGTGTCTCCTACATCTTATTTTTGCAACGTGCTTTTCTTAACTTCAGGCTGAGTTGAGTGTCTCACTGGACGGCATGAAACCATGGTGGATACCAGATGTCGGTATATCACGCGTACATGGGTATCAGAAGCGGCGTGCAGATCCAGGCAAGAGGTTTCCCTCAGGCTGCCCTGCCCCTTGCTAATTCAAACACTAATTCAGATTCTATTACGAGGATTTGGGGGAGAAAATTGGGGTTCCTTATCAGCTAGCCTGTACAGGAGGTTTTCCTGAATTTTCTAGGTGGGCCCTGTGTGGCCACATAAGCCCTTCAAAGCAGAAGAGTGAGCCAGAGAGACCTCAGGCGGGGAGGGATTTGACTCATCACTGCTGGGGCTGCAAAGAAAGCTCCAGAAGGCATCCGGGCAGTCTGTGGGCACTGAGACCAGCCCTGCTGACTGAGCGAGGAAGCCCCAAGGATCTGATTGTGGCCAACAACCAGAGGCCCCCTGGAACCTCCCTATCCATCCCGGAGCCCAGCCCTGCCAACACCTTGATGGCAGCAGAGTGCCTCGAGCCACACAGTGCTAGGTCCGACCCTCTAAGCTGCAGGACAGTGATGAGTCACCAGGGTGCAATGTTTTGCGCTAGAGAAGAAAGACGGAGCTCCCAGGGGTGCCGGGGAACCCCGGCAGCTCCGTGTTATGTGGTGTGTGCCACTTGTGAGACGTGCATTCTGTAGATCCGGGGTGACCGTGTACCTAACCAGTCACACACACACATCATATTTTGCTTCTCAACTGTCCACCCTGTCACCTGAATCCAGTCTTCATTCCAGTCACCTTGTGTCTGGGTGTGTAGAGGGGGTCATGCAATGTGGAAGTGCATTTGATGGGCAGGTGGGGGCAATCGTGGCGCAGAAGACACTTTGATCCAGAGCCCCTGGAATGATGTACACAGCAGGTGCCCAGGAGAAGGTGACAGCGTGGCTGCCGGGCACCGTTCCTGCTCAGCGCGGGGAGCTTGCCAGGGGTGCTGGGTCGGAAGGTAAACGGTGTACATCTTTTCTCTGCTCAGTTGCAGAGAGTGGGTCTCACTCACTCTAAGACGAAGACTTAATTAAAGGTTTGCAATTAGATATCAAAGCACTCAGAAATTAAATGTAAATAATGAGGTCTGCTATTAATACGGAGGAATCCAGGAGAGTAGGAAGAAGTGTTTATGTGATAAATATATTTTTCCCTGAAAGAGCTCTGCTTCCCAGCACCCTGGGCTTCAGCACTCTGCGTGTGGAGCTGCTTCCCATCCCTGTGACACCGCTGTCCCCCTGCTGGCTCACCCTGAGTCCTTCTCTTGCTGCACCAACTCCTTTGTATCCTCTAAGGCTCTGCCCAGGGGCCCTTCCCCCAGGGACTCTGCTCTGCTCTCCTGGCTCAGGAGACTTCCCGCCAGGGGCTGGTCCTCCTCTCTCCCCGCTAGGCCGGGGGGACGGAGGCAGAGACAGCTGCACACTATGCAGCGCACGTCTATCTGAACCTTTTCTCCTGGGAGCCTGGTGCTGTGGAGGGCACGCAGCATGGAGGACTGCCGCGGGGATGCTGAGATGTGCAGGTGACGGCTCACGCCAGGCCTGTTGAGATGCGGATGCTGCATCAGCCACCCCAGGGCCTGCGGGCCTGCCCAAGACTCTCCTGGGCAGACTGCTGGGGCACCTGGACCAATGACAAGAGACTCAGGACGAGGTGGCTGCCAGTGCGGAGCTACTGACAGGGCGCTGTCCTGGGAGTCGGGGGACGGGGCCAGCTGGCCACTCTACAGCCGTGCCCTTGATGTATTAGCGGATACTTGCAAGCTCCTTGTGAACCTGCGGCCATGGCTCCTGGGGAGGGGCCTGCCCTGGGAGAGCTCGCCACCGGGGCTGCTTAGCTTGATAACACTGTCCGCTTGGGTTCCCTGTGATGTACGGGGTGCTCACATCTCTGAGCACCCTGTGGGTCAGGGGCTGGTGCACTGCACCCAGGGCCAGGTCTCTCCCCACTCTGGCCCCACTGCCTGTGTTGTGAATAAAGTTTTATTGGAACACAGCCAGTCCTTTTGGTGTGCCGAGCTGAGACACGGCCGCTCTCAGATCACAATGGCCGAGGGCAGTGTGACAGGCGGCTGTATGGCCGGCCAAGGGGAACGTATCGACTGTGGCTTTGCAGAGGAGGTCCCTGGCCTGCTGCAGCTGCTGAAAACCTCTGGAAACATGACAAGCACACTTTTATTGGTCCCATGTCCCAAGTGGACGGCTCTTTTTTATATCAACGCATGTAAGTTGTACTTATGTCTCGTTTTCTGTGTGGCATTTCCACACTGTGCACTGACCAAAGCCAACCACGCTCTTTCCACCCCAGCCCTGCACCTTCCCAGGGCCTGGCAATCACTCTTCTGCTTTGAGGTGGACTCTTCTTCAGGGTTCACATGCAAGAGAAAAAACGCAGTGCTCATCTCTCTGAGTCTGGCTTGCTTCACTTAATGTTTTCCAGTTCCATTCATTTTGCTGCAAATGACAGCATTCCATTCTTCTTGGTGGCTGACAGGGCTCCATGGTATATCCATGCCCTGCATTTTCCTTCTCCGTCCATCTGTCGACGGGAATCTGGATGGGTTCCTTAACTTAGCAACCATGAATAGAGCTACCATAAACGCGAGCATGCAAGCATCTCTTTGCTGTTCTAATTTTTATGTCCTTTAGATTCATTCCCAGGAGTGGGACGGCTGGGCCATAAGGTAGATCCGTATTAGTGTTCTGAGGAACCTCCAGGCTTGGCGCACTCCCAGCAGCAGCGCCCGAGGTGTCCCTGTGCTCCATGTCCTCGCCAGTATTTGGTTTTTGTTTTCCGATAGCGCCGTTCGCTGGGTGAGGGCTGTCCCTCTGGAATTTTGATTTGCATGTCCCTGATGGAGAACGGCACTGAGCACTTTCCACGCATGTGCTGGCCATCTGTATTTCTTCTTTGGAGAAGAATCCACTCAGATCATTTGCCCCTTTCAAATCAGACTGCTTGGGTTTCTGTCTGGGGTTCTGGGCTCCCTGTGTATTCTGGTTATTGACCCTCCAGCAGATGAATGGCGGGCAAGACTTCCCCTCATTTTCTAGGTCATTTCTTCACTCTGCTGACAGTTCCTTTGCTGTGTGGAAGCCTTTTAGTTTGATATAACACTATTTGTCAAGTTTTGCTTGGTTTCTCTGCTTTGGGTTCTATCCAGAAAGTCTTTGCCTGCACCAGTGTCTTGAAGCATGGCCCCTATCTTCCTCTGGTTGTTTCCTCCTGCACACCACTGGCCCTCAGCCGCCGAGCTCCAGGAAAGCAAGTGGTGTGCCTGCTTTCCCAGGCTCTGCAGCATGAGCCCCGAGGAGGCCCCAGGGAGAGATCGCTGAGCCTTCTGAGAGGTCTATCCAAACCAGAACCACCCAGCGGCACTCAGGAGCCCGGCAAGTCCACCTGCCTCATTAAAAAGAAAAGTTTCTGGATCGCTTTGTTCAAAGAGTGGGTTTGAGTTTACTGATGGCTGAATTCCCTGCAGGTTAACAGGAACGATTGCAAAAAGACTTTGGAGTTCAGTGTCCAGTTAGTCTCAAAGAAAGAGGCAGATCTGCATACGGAATGCATGGCCTTGTGCTTGGGAGGCTTGGGGAGGTGGCTAAGACTGTGGCTTTTAGTGTCCTCTCCTGCAATTTTCCACTCTGCCACTCTGGTCCTGCTGGGGCTGGGGAGACGCCATCCCTGGTAACCTGGGGTCCTCGTCGGGTTTAAAGAGAATTCTTGGTTCAGAAGTGGAAGAAATGAAGCCAGAGCAGAAGCACAGCTGCGCTGTGATACGCGCATGAGCCATTTGTGAAAAATTTCAAGCCTTTGAGGTAAAAATCAATTTATGAAGAAAACAAGCCCAGCCACATAAAGTTGCTGGTTCTATTCACTCTTGGGTCCTATTTGCATAGAAAGCAAGCTGCCCAATGATGCTTTAGGAAGAGTGCAGATTAACACTGGATTTGCATACTTTCGTGCATTCCGTTTCCAGAGATGTTGAAATGAATTGCTTGATTAAAGCCTCAGTCGATCTATTTTAATTTATTGGATTTTTTTTTCAAGCTTAAGGTGGAGCACGTCGAATCTTGGGATGAAGCACTGGTGGGGGCGCTCGTCTGTTCCCATAACTGGGTGTGAACCGCTCCTGCTCCTGCAGAGGGACCTTTAGTCAGGCCCCACAGGCTCTTCAGAGCCCATGTGCTACAGTTCCCTCCCGACGGCCCCCCAGAGCGCCGTGGGTGAACTGGCTGTGCCCAGCTCGGGGAGCTGACATGAACTTGAGCCCACTTCCTGGTAACAGTAGCTTCGTGAGCTACCAGCTGCTCTCTGCCGGTTTCCTCCTTTGTACGTACCACCTGAGAGGGTGCACTTTCCTCCCAAGCAGAGAGGGGGCCAGGCCGAGCCTCACGAAGTGCTAGACAGAGGCACGGCCACGTGTCACTCTGCTAAGTGCCCCCTCCCATGAATGAGGGGACATGTGGAGGGCACGCTGCAGTCTCGGTCCCTGGAACTCAGAGGCCTGGCCCAAGCAGGCCTTCAGGAAGCTCAGTGACCTTCAAGTGCAGCTTGGGGGCTGGCTCACTGCTGACAATGACTCTGGTCATTGGCTTTTGTCCTACGCCTCCACAGAATCAAAGTGGCTTTGAGAAGCATTGGCTACTTCCTGCGAGTCCAAGCGGCATTAATTCTTTTTTCTCAATTTCTTTTTTAAACTGAAAAAAATCACATGTTTATGGTGTGCGGCGTGATGTTTGAAATACGTCCATCTTGAGGGTGGCTCACTGGGCTAATTTCCACATGCACTGGGTGGTGAGAACGCCTTGGATCTGCTGTGATCTTCAATTAGCGACACGTGGGTGCTCTCTGTAGCCCATCTTCTGTTGAACCCACTCTTCTAACTACAACACGTCTCCTCTGACCTCACCTCCGGGCCTGCCCTCCAACCTCGTCACCTGGCTCAGGTGGCTTTGATTCTTAACCCTCCAATGCCTGAAGTGGGCTCAGAGATGAAGTCCTGGGCACGTTGGTTTCAATCAGGAAACACTCACTGTCCAGCGCTGTCCAGGGTGGAGAGTGAAGGGCCCTGGCCCTTGGCAAGGGGAGGACGTGGCCTTTGGTCCTGTTTTGTGCTGACCCTGTCTAGCTGGGCACCGAGCCCACACGTGCAGCGTGATTATTAAATTGGGTTCAGCTTCATCAGTGTGCAGTGTGGGGACAGGTGTGGGCAGAGAACGGGGCTCCCTCGCGTGAGTGCTCAGCTGGACGCTGACCCTGGAGCTCCCACTCACCTCCATCAGCGGCCACGTGGCTGGACGAGGACTTCAAAGTGCAGAGCGTGTGGCTCCCAGGCACACGTCCACTCTGCACGCCCAGGGCCCCCCTCCAGACCTCTGATCTTCCTCCCTTTGGTCCTCCACCACCTGCTCAATGCCAGGGGTCCCCAAAGTTCCAGCCTGGGGCTCTGCACTTACCACATGATTCTCTGTGACACGCTGCCAATGACCCCAGCCACTCCCAGGCTTTACTCACCCCTTGGACACTGCTCTGTGTGGACATTGACACAGACCAAGTGAGAGAGAGGCCATTTGCTCAGAGCTCATAGGGATAGGGGACCACCAGCCTCACTGGCATTTGTCAGAGACTCATGGGTGGCAGGGGAGGAGCCTGTGGGAGGCTGCTGCCCTGGGCCACTGGAGGTAGCTCAGGAGACACGGGGTGTCCTGAGGGGCTGGTTGGGAGCTTGGCTTTGTCTGGTTGTTTCTGAGTCGGAAGCAGGGTCAAAGGGCAGGTGCCAGCGATGCATGACACCCTGGCTGTTTGAGGCTGGTTGCTACAGAGGGTGTGGCTGGTGTCTTGAACTGGGCACTGAGTGTGGGTCAGGGCTCTCTTTCCAAGGGTGGAAGGGTGGGCTGCCAGGGGTGGACTGGTCTTTGCATGCTCAGCGGCACTGCTCAGATGCAGGGTCCTCGCTACCCTCAGGGCGGCCACCTGCTCAGATGCAGGGTCCTCGCTACCCTCAGGGCGGCCACCTCTGTTGCCTCAGCTCCGCTTGGATGCCCCTGGGTGT
Source organism: Geosciurus inauris (assembly GCA_004024805.1). Classification (NCBI taxonomy): domain Eukaryota; kingdom Metazoa; phylum Chordata; class Mammalia; order Rodentia; family Sciuridae; genus Geosciurus; species Geosciurus inauris. The sequence continues at coordinate 14,229 of PVHX01016623.1, read as the reverse complement.
CTCAGCATCTGCCACTCTTCCCAACCTGCCCAGGCCAGGCGTTCTGCTCCTTCGTCCCTCCCAGGCCCCCCAGCCAGGCCGGTCAACCTTGGCCCTGCTGACCCCTCCTCCCAGCACTCCTGGCCTCGCCCTCCTGACTCTGCCTTCCTCACTGCGCAGACGCATATGACCGTCCCTGGGGCTGCTGCTCTCCAGCCTGGACTAGCTCCCCTGCAGAATCGTCACCCAGCTGTGGGTAGAGGATCACCCCAAAGCACGACCTGGTCAGGTGACCGCCCCGCCTCCCTGGTGGCCCCTCCTGAAGGGCCTGTGGCGTGCAGCAGAGACATGGAGGCCGGGGACAGAGGCTGGCCTGGCCTACAGGCTCCACTCCTTGCTGGCCTCATGGAGTACTCCAGCAGGCGGCAGAGACCCACAGGAGTTCCAGGGCTGGCCTCCAGCTCTCCAGCTCAGGACCTTCACCCACATGTGGATTTAGGGCTGGGGGAGGACAAGGGGTCTCCTCCCCTCCTGTCTTGGTGTGTATGAGGGTGAGGTGGATGGCAAGGGCTCCTGCCCTCCTTCAAGTAGCAGCTTGGGAGGTCACCCTGTGGGAAGCCCACCCCTCGGGGACGCCTGGGCTCTGCTCAGGGATCCCCAGGAGGTTGCTCTGGGACAACCTCATTCTGAACTTAGGCTGCACCTGGCCCCAGGTGTGTCTCCCCGCCTCTGAAGCCCCAATGCCCAGCATGGTATCTGCCCAGCAGCTGCAGTAGGTGCTCAAAAATCACTTGTTGAATAAGCAGAGCCCATCTCCACCCCTGCATCCTGGGACAGACGCTTCCCACAGGCGGGCATTCCAGCCAGGATTGAGCAAGTAGCACTCAGGACACATCCCCGTCGACGGTGAGCCTGCAGCTGGGAATATGCTCTCCACGTTCCAAGCAGCTGGTGGCCAGATGTGCCTCGTCTCTGCAGACTCCTGAGCAACTCCTGGGGCACCAAAGGAAGCCAGTCCCAGACAGAGGGGACAGCTGCTGGAGGAGGGGGAGCATCCGAGCAGGAGCCTAGAGGCAGGGGTAGCCCGGGTGTGCCGGTAGAGTAGGCAGAGCCCCCAACACAGGCTGACACCTGCCCTATGGACGGGGCGAGCTCACCTGGTGTAGTGCCATGAGTCACGCTGCTGAGGGCTGTGTGTGCAGGTGGGCACCTTCCCTCCCGGGGGAAGGTGTGGGTGCTCTTTGCTGTTTTGCTCGATTTCGTATTCAGGTGAAATCACCAAGCACTGGCCGTTTTCTACTGTCAATTCAGCGGCTCTCAGGCTGTCCATGGCTGTGCATCCACCCCCTCATCTAGTTCTAAAACCCGCATCGCCCCAGAAGGAACCCCCGCTTATTAGTGACCACTTCCCACCCTCTCCATCTAGTCTCTGGGGGCCACTAGCTTCTTTCCTGAGTGCCTCCCCATTCTGGATATGCCCCTGCAGTGGGACCATGCAGTTGGTGGCCTCGTGCCCAGCTTGTGCCCTGAGTGCTGCCTTCAAGGCCTGTCCTCCTGCTGGACAGGGCTCCACTCCTGCCGGAACCAGGAGGGTCTCCACCATGAGGAGGGGACTCTCTGCTTGTCTGCTGGCCATCCACGCCGGGTGTCAGGTGGTCTCCGCTCTTTGGCTGCTCCGCCCAGGGTCACAGGGATAGTTTTTATGGCAGAATCAAGGTCAACATGAAAGCCGGTCCTGAGGCCGTGTGCTCTGGGTACAGCACAGGGGGCAGGAGGGGTTTCCAGCCCGGCCCCCCCTCGCCACAGCCAGAGCATCTTCCCTTGTGTGACACATTGGTCTCTGCTGCAGATGGCACTGAAATAAAGGGCCACTCTGCCTCAAACGTTGTCTGAGACCCCTGAGTCCTCCTCAGGTCTCCCCTCTCGGCCCAGGGAGCTGACCCTTTCTGCTCAGCGACCTGCCCAAGGCTGCCTGATTCTGAGCACTGCGCTTGGCATTTTCCTAACAGCCTGTTTGGAACCTGTCCCCAGGGCTCTGTGACTGAGCCAGCCTCTCGTCTGCTTGTCACCCACAACCAAGGCCCAAGGATGGCTCATGCCCAGCAGGGCACCGCTGGCTTCTCCACAGAGGGCTCCACCAACAGTGAACACGGATCTTCTGGAAATCCAGACCCCCTTCCCCGCAGCAACCACACACAGCCTCCGTCGTCACTGTCCCTTCTCTGTTCACAGCCGTGAACTTGTGGGTCCTGAACTTGAGGGTACAAATTCCAAAGTGTTCAGTTCCAAAGGGTTCAGCGTGCCACAGGGGTATCCCCTCGTGGAGGGCCTCAGGGGCTCCCAGCCCCTGGGTTGGGTTGGAGGTTGGGCGTCCTTCTCAGGTGTGACCTGTGTGAGGGGGCTTTGGCCTGGACACCCCTGAGGAGGGCACCGTTAGAGTCCATACTTTGCAAATGCAGACGGAGGCAGGAAGTCCTGTGGCGGGAACCTGGGCTGGGAGCAAGGCCGAGGAGGGGCTGGAGTCTTGTCTTCCAGAGCCACGTTCCTCACTGACGGTTGTTATCCCCCCACAGACCGAGATTACAATTTCACACTCTGTTTTGAAATTTGCGTTTTCATTTAACAAATATATCATGACTACTTTTCCATATATTTGAATATTCTTCGACAACATAATTTTTAAGCCATATAGTATCTCATCACACGGATGGAGTGTAATTTATCTTACCAAGCCTCCATTCTTCAACATTTAGGTTGTTTCCAATTTTTCAATGGTTATAAATATCACCGCGAGAAGCCTCCTCGCAGATAAATCTTTTTCCTTCTCTGTGGTTATTTCCTCGGCGGAAAAATCTCAAAAGCAAAGTGGTTGGACCAAAGAGTTCACCATTTTAAAACTAGACACACATTTACAAGTCTCACTGTGAATTTTGATGATCAAAGCTGTTTTTAAAACCTGTGAGAATTAATATATCAAAACACCATTTGCCAAAACTCATGTAACAAGGAGTTGGGCTTCTGGTCACACTTGGCTTCTGAACACAGAGCGGGGATGGAGGTATAAAACAGCTGGACCCACAGATTAGCCAAAGTCCAGTCGTCTCCATCTGGGAGTAAGGTGACAGGGGTGATGACGATGAGGGTGGCATCCAGGTGGACGGTGGCAGCCAAGGCGGGCTTACATGCTCAGTGCCTTCTTGGGCTCCTCGTCTGCTCCTCCCAGGAAGCAAAGGGGTCACAGGATTGCTTTCAGCACAGACCGCCCGTCCCTCCTGCCTGCCCTTCCCCGCAGGGCCCAGCCTTGCTGTGCGGACAGTGCTATGGGCCTGGTCGGAGACCCTCACCCAGTCTCCTTTGCTGGTGGATGTGGCTGCTGGACTAGGTAGTCACTGACCCTTCTGGAAAGGACTGTGAGTTCCCAAGCCCCTCTACTCCTTCCCTGACCTCCATCCTCTGGATTGTGAGGAGGGCGTGGTGGGCTTCCGTCACGCAGAAGCGACAGGTCCCCGGTGACCAGACACTACACAAGCTAGCATGGGAGAAATCCTGGTCTGTGACTGAGCTCACAGACTGAGGCCACCTGCCCGCGTGTGGTTAGGGGAGAACACGCAAGCATTTGTCCTGGGGGAGCACTTGCCGTTCGGTGTCTCGCTGAGCAGCAGAATATGCCTCAGAGATGAAGTAACCGAGGCCAAGAGCCTGCGGCCATGCAGGATTGGGGCAGAGCCCAGACTCCCTCCAGACTCTGGGAGCTTTTGGGTTTCCTCAACCTCAAGCCCTGTGACCTGAACCTCAGAGAGAAAGGGATGTGAGGGCTGGCCAAATCCCGGCCACTTTAGAACAGCTCTGGAATACCAGTGAGGCCTCCAGGGACAGATGGTCCCATGGTCCAAGGGAAACAGGACCCAGATGCCACAAAGCCTGTGTCTGAATTCTGTTGCCACCACCTGCCAGGGACACTGTGGGGCTCCTCAGGGCATCACCAAACATGTCCTCTTTGAAAAGGTAACAACGGCGTGTACGTTTTCAAATTCTCTCTATGAAGGTTGAACACAGAAGAGAGCTCCAGGGTCTGGAGCAAACCCTGAGCCACAGAAATGATTCAACCAATGGCCATTTTAATTTCCTGAGATCTTCACCCTCGGTATCTGTGGGGGACTCAATTGCAGGACCCCCAAGGACACAGAGTCCACGGAAGCTCCAGGCTCTCATTGGCATCGTGTTTGCACGGCACCTACAGACCCTCTTCTGTGTGTTTCAAAACATTCCAGGATTAGTTACAGCGTCTAATTCAAAGTGACCCCAGAGTCAGCAGCTGCCGGGCTGCCTGGTCAGGGCTGCGTGCGTGTTCACTGCAGGCATGGCGTTTCCCCAGCGCATTTGATTCAGGCCGGATGAAGCCACACGTGCAGGGCCCGGGGATGCTGAGGGCTGACGGTGCTGCTCTTCCACCCAGCAGACGCCTACCCTGGTGCTCCCCATGGCTCAGGCCCTGGGTGCTGCCTGCGCCTCCAGGGTGGGCCGTGGAGACTGGCCCTGGGCCCCCACAGGCTCGCACGGGCTGGGAGCTGGCCCTGTGTGCTCCTCTGGCCGGAGGGTCTGAGGGGGCCTGAGAAGAGGTGTGGCGCGCTGTGGCCGCAGGGGCTGCCCTCCCAAACTCCAGCCACTGCCAGCTGAGCGGGCCGAGCTCAGGAGCCAGAGCCAAGTAAGCCCCTGCCCTCAGATCACCAGAGAGACACGGCCGCCCTGAGTCCTCACCCACCACTCCCCCAGCCTGGGAACCCCGTGGCCAGCAAAGTGGGTGCACGGCCAGGCCCCTCCAGTGGGCCGCTTGGCGTCGAGCTCGCAGCCTGAAGCCCTCAGGACACTTGGGCAACAAGATGAAGAGCAATGAGCTGAGGAGGAGGAGAGGCTGAGGGCGAGGCCACACTATTACCTTGTCACTATTTATTATTGGGTGTAAAGCAGGAAAATTAAAATGTGCTTGCCGCCAGCAACTTAATGTGATTGAATGCTTCAGAAAAATGAAATCAGGGAAAGGACAGGTAGTGGGCCATTTTAGAAATGACTGAGTGCCAGGAACTATCTTCCTCTTCCAAGGAGAGAGGCCCTCACCTGTGTGGTCTGCGGTGTCTGTGAGACCCGGGGAGCCAGTGGCGGGTGCTGCCACCCCACCTGGCCTGTGGTCCTCACCCTGCTGGAGGCTGGGGGAGCCTCAGGACGTGGGGGAGGCAAAGCAGACTGGCAAGCACAAAGGCGTATTCCCAGAAAGGGCAGAATGTTCCGGAGGGCAGCGACCAGATGCCAGGAAGTTCTGTTGCTGAGAGCCAGCCCTGTGGAGTCAGCCGGGCAGAAGGAGGAAGGAGGAGGAGCAGGACGAGGCTGTGGGGCAGCCAGACTGAGGCCACAGACACATGGCCAAGTGTCTGCAAGTTGACACCTGGCAGAAAAGGAATCGCTCCAAATTGGACAGAGAAAACTATCAAATCGATATTAATGAGACTTTCAAAACAGAATAAGAAAAAATTTTTCCCCAAGAAGGGGAAAAACAACCCAGATGTACAGGAGATGTGTCATAGACTCAACATGGACCACAGCCTGGGACAGCAAGACTGTCCCAGCCTGAAGACATCCTGGGGGCAGGCATGGGATTCGGCTTCTGGACAGGGCTTGTGAACACAGGGCACAGCTGGGTGTTTTGACTCTCCAACCCCAGCATCCTCCTCCAGTGGGCTTATAGGAACAGAAATGCTACCTACCGCCAGGGAAAGCCAGACTCGGGTTCTGAGTGGGGTCTGCGTCTCACCCTCAAGCACACAGGCTGCTCCAGAGTCCTCAGGGCAGCCCGCTACGTGTTCCTGCTGTAGGGGACAGTCCAGCTATCTCCCAGCTTCTAGAAGTCTCTGGAAAGAACATCTTTGATGGCTGGGGCACCACATTCCCTGAGCCCAAATGCAAAGGACAGAGGAATCACTGTCCTGTGTTGGGCAAGACCACGGGACTCTGCTCCCTCAGTCTCCAGGGCTCCACTGAGAAGCTACTTCCTGGGGTGCTGCCCGGCCTGGCCCCCTGGGATGGTAGCACCCTCTCCACCTCCCGTGCCTTTGTCCCTAGCATCTTTTAAACATAACATATTCTAGCCACTTATTCTGCTATGGCCCGTCTCCCTAATAAAATGTCAGCTCCGTGAGAACAGAAGTTCCTCTCCCTTCCCAGTCTTTTCATTAACTCTTGCTGTGCCAGGACTTAGGATCATGCATGGCACATACTAGGTGCTTAAAAAACACCTCCAGAAGCATGACGTCCTGGGACTTTTGTTCCGAGCACAAATCTTATTCTTCATCTTCAGCAAGGTGCAGGACGACGTGGCATGAGCATTTGCTCCCCCATGGTCTGGCGTTCCCATACCCCACCCGCACATCAGGAACCCCCCTCACAAGTCCTAGAGTGTCCTTGGAAAGGTGGAGCCCTGGGGCTGGCTGATGGGAGCTCCTTGGAAACACCTGAGCCTTAGCCTCAAGCACATGGCCTGCACTTGGCAGGTTTGTGAAGAAGGACTGAGGGACTCCCTTTCCCTGATGAGTGACCCTGTGTGGGAGCACATGGGTGACCCAGAGCTTTCCCTGGACAGCAGGCAAACTCAGGATGACTCTGGAGACTGCACCCTGGCGTAGTGGGGAGGGGAGCCCTCTTCCTGCAGCTGATTCTCCCACTTCCGGCCCAGGTCCCTGCTGTGACTCAGTTGGGCACCGCCTGCATATCCAGGGCTAGAAAGGCCATGTTGGGTGGGGGCCAAAAAAGGCAGAGCCAGGCCTGCACATGGGGCAGCCTGAGCTGGGGCTCAGTGCTGACTGATCACAGGGCGGGGAGAAACCAGCTGGAAAGCACAGGGTGTCCAGAGGCACACATGGCCACTGAGGCATCTTCCAAAGGCAAAGCCCATGGCAAGCTGGACATAGGCAGGGGCTGCGAAACCAATGTCCAAGCAAGGAAGTGTCCTGAGGGTGCCTCAGAGAGTGCCCACTGCCAGGTGCCCAGGAGCTCTGGCTGTATCTGCAGAGGTTTCCCAGGCTTTGGAATCTCCCTGGTCTTCCTGCCTCCCACCCATCAACCACATCAATCAAGCCTTCCCTGGCAGGCTGGGGTGGGGGCCTGACAGTCCCCAGAAGGTTCTTGCTGCCTGGTAGGCTAAGCTTGAAGGCCTGACCTTGAGCTCTGTGCTTTCCTGCTGTGCCCTCCCCTCCCACCTGGCTGATCCCCTGGTCAGTTGACCAGTTGTACCTCCCTAGTCCTTAGCCAGGGACGTTTCCCCTCCCATCAAGCCCACAAAATTATTCAACAAGCCAATCATGTGCTGCCACAGGACCAGGGCCACCCACCCTCCTGTCACTGTGAGACCTGCCTGCCTGGTCACTCTGTCCCCAAGTACATCCCCGTGTGGCCCTGCATAGCCTGCTGCGTGCTCGTCCCTGGCTGTGAGTCTGGTGACTCATAAGCTGCTGATCCATCGCTTGTCCAGCATTGGGTGGGAGGCCCACGGGGCGGAGGCGGTGGTCAGATCCGCTGCACAGGAAGAGTCTGCTCAGCACAGGAGAGAGATGGACAGCGAGACTGTGCCCACCAGCTGTCCTCCAGGACAGGGAGCAAGGCCAGGGTGAGGGACCCAGCTCGCCCACGGGAGCCAGGACAGCAGCCTGCGTTCCCAAGCTGCTCTGCCATCCACTTACGGCTCCCCTTACCCACTGGGCAGCCAGGCTTTGTGGGCAGGGGTTGGGTTGTGTTCATAGCTGTGTCCTTAACCCTGGCACGAAGCCTGGCTGGACGCAGCCGCAACAGAACCATGTGCAGGGAAGCAGGGAGTCACGGGGAGAGCCCACGAGCGACGGAAAGGGCCAGGGGGCTTGCGGGGTCTCCGTGCCCAATCTGTACATGGGCTGTTCCTCGGCAGTTCACTGCATGAAGTGCTGGCCCAGCTGCAGGGGGTGAGCTTGCGGAAACAGGCTCGGTGGGCACTGCGGGGCCTGGAAGGCGGTGTGGCCTGCGACTGTGTTTCCATGAAGTGGCTGGACCAGGCAGGTCTCAGTGGCTGGAAATGGACCAGAGGCTGCCTGGTGCTGGTGGGATGAGGAGCGGGATTGGGAAGTGGCCACCCAGGGTGCCAGGCTGCTTTTGGGGGTGAACGTTCAAGGTGGGGGTGATGGCTGAACTACTCCACGATGTGCTGCGTTCACAGGGGCGGGGGGGATGCTAGAGTGTGGGAATTGCACCTCGATACAGCGTGTACGATGCAAAAGAAAAGAAAAGCAGTTTCCCAGAGTCTGTGTCCTCGCCCACACTCCCAGGAGGGGCTGGGGACGGAGGGCCCTGCTGCTGCTCCCAGAGCGGGAAGGGTAGCGTGCTGCCCCCACCCGTCCCCAGAATGCAGTAACATTCTCTTCCACACCGGAAGCCAGTCCTGACCTGCCAGGCTCCTTCTGCCTCCTCACCCAGCCCTGTTCCACCTGCAGTTGCCAAGAAGAGGTGCCACTGGCCACCTAAGCAACCCTGCGTGGCTGAAGAGGGGGCAGCAGGTGGCACGGCCAGGGGCTCAGCCTCGGCTAGCCAGAGGCAGTAAGGAGGGCAGACACCCCACCCTGGCTCCCCGGAGGGTGAGACAAAAGGCAGCCCTCCCCTACCATAGAACACCTTGCCCTCCCACTGACCCCGCTTGCCAGCCTGGGCATGGTCCCTATAACAATCCTCCTCCCAGGGGTCCCTTGGCTTCTTTCCTGGGAGACCATGGTGCAGATCAAGAGGCCTAGTTGGCTGGCAGCGCCTCAGTGCCTTGGGTCTGTCTCTCCCCTATGAGAGGAGCGGTGAGTGGGAGGAGGCCTCCTTCAGCCCCGCGGAGGCCTGACCTCTGAGCTGAGGTCTCTGGCAGCTTCACAGCCAAGAGTGAATTGCTCAAGCCAGTGACGAGGCTGACCTTGAGAGCTGGGTGAGTGCACCTGTGCCCATCTTCTGTTCTGATTTCTATGGTCCCTGGGCCTTGGTGCCCCTGAATGATGCTCAGGATGTGGTCAGAGAGAGAGGCCTGTCTGCGGTCAGTGCTCACTTGGGCTTGTGATGGTGTTCCCACCAGGTAGAAGGAATCTCTTCATAGAGATGATAAGTCCTGACCCCTGCAGCTCAGAGTGTGGCCAGATTCAGAGACAAAGTCTTTAAAGAATCCATTGAGTTAAAATGAGGTCACTAGAGTGGCCCTAATCCAGTGTGACTGGTGTCCTTATAAGAGGAGGCAATTAAGACACAGAGAGAAGACCACGAGAGGACACAGGGAGAAGATGCTGTTGTGTCAGCCAGCATTTTGTCCCTGTGACCACAATTCCTGATGAGGGCCCTCACTGGAGACCAAGTGTTCTGCATCAAAGTTTCCGAGGTCGGTCCACGGCAGGCCTACCCCACGGCTCTGGGCTCAGACGAGGCTGCCCATCATGGTGGAAAGGCACGGCTGAGGAGCTCTGCTCTGCTCAGGGTGACTGGGAAGCAGAGAGAGGGGAAGGGGCCCAGGGAGGATGTGCTCCTACAGAGCAGCCCGGCGACCCTCCTCCTCCAGCCAGGCCCCACCCGCCCCAGTCAGGCTGTTCAAACAGGAATGCATTGATAAGGCCGCAGCTCGCAGTCTAATCACTGTACCCCTCAATATTCCTGCTTTAACAGGAGCTTCCGGGATACCACAATAGCCATCCACGAGTCCAGCACAGAGGCCTCGGGAGAACCAGCCTGTGATCCTGATGGTGGACTTCAGCCTCTGAAACTGTGGGGTCAGAAATTTCTGTTGCTTAAACCACGCAGTCTGGCTGCTCTGCCTGCAGCCTGAGCTAAGAAGGCAGGCTGGGAGCCCTGTGGCCCTCTGTGCTCTGTGATGGTGAGCCCGGGGCTCAAGGTAAGAGGTCGGGTGCACAGCCAGGAGAGGGTGGAGCAAGCGCTCGGCTCCTCTGTCCTCTGGATTCAGCCAACAGTGCCCAGGGAAGGAATTTTGAGCAAGAACTGACACAGAGCCTCATTTCATTTCATGCAGAAAGGATACTTTTTTTTTCCTTTTAAGATATTTCCCTTGAAGTTTTGTCCCAAACCTCCACATTCTGGATTACTGGGGGAACTTATCCAGGGACTCCTCTGTGATGTTTTTCAAGAGTTTGGGCAATATTTTAAAGTCTGGAGAGGCCACAGAGTTCTCGTTTCACCAAGGGACCATCGGTGTGTGCTGACACTTTGTGGGGGATTAAATGGGACTGCAAGTCCCCTTGAAGAGGTGCAGTCTGTTTCCTCTCACCCTGGACCTGGGGGTGTGGAGTGTAGGGGAAATGACAAGTGGATTGAGGAGCCGTCTAAGTCAGGGACCCGCAGAGAAACAACCGCAGGACATCACGCACGCGCAGAGGTTACGCGTCTCGGCCCTGCAGGCCTGGAGTCACGGAGCGTCCCTCCCTGGAGCTGGCACCCCAGGGCACTGGTGGTGCAGCTGCAGTCTGGGTCCAGGCGGCTGGCGCACACGGTGGTGATGACCAGCACAAGGCCAGGAGAGGACGGATGCCCAGCTCCAGCCCGCAGGCCCAGCGATGGCTCCCTCCTCCCCCGGCGGGCCCTCTCCTGTACTCCAGGCACGTGGTCCAGAAACACACCCTAGATACACCCAGAAAAAGTGTTCAGCCAAACTCCTGGGCACCCGCGGCCCAGCCCCACTGACAGGTGCCGTGGCCACTGAGGAGCCCTGGCCTTTGCCCTGAGTGCTTCCTGAGACCACCAAGCCAGGGAGAAGTGGGGGTGGAAGCCGAGGGGCTGTCCAGCCCAGCCCGGCCCTGCTGGCCTAGGTAAGCCCACACCCAGGAGCCCAGCGGAGCCAGCACGGAAGTGCCTGGTCAGCGCAGAGTCGCGGGGGTGTGAAGCCAAGGTGGCTTCGTGCCACCCACCGGGGAGTGGTGTGCACAGAGATGGCTAAGAGCTTAAGTGCCCCCCAGAGGCCCGTGTGTGGTTCTCAGCTGTGGCGGGTCAGGAGGAGCTGGAAGCTTTAGGAGGAGGGCTGGTGGGAGGGAGGAGCCAGGGCTCTGGGTGCACCTCTGAGGGGACTTGGGGCCCTGGCTGCCCCCTCAGCCGCTCTACCTCCTGGCCTCTGCCAGGTGAGCGGCCTTGCTCACCACAGGCAACCCGCAGGCCCAACTGGCTATGGACCTAACCTCGGAAACCAGGGCCCAAGACAAACCTTTCCTCCGTTTAAGTTATCTTTTCTCGGGCACTTTGTCCCAGCAGCAGAGAGCTGATGGATGGCTGGAGCTCTTCTCTTCCACTCAGTCTATGAAGACAGAATGTAAACTAGAATCTGAGGCAAGTTGAACTTTCAGGCTTCAAGAAAATCATTGAGTTATACACTTTTTCCCCCCAAAATAATGAAACAAAAACATCGTCCAACAAAATTGTTCAGGAACCCAGGGCCCTGCAGCCACAGTGTAAAATAATTTGTAATGTCTTATTAGTCGTACCCAAATGGTGCTTCCAGAGGCTGGGAAACAATTGAGTCTTTTAATAATTTAAACAACGCTCCTGAAATTATTTGCAACATGGTTTACTTAGCAAAATACTTTCTCTTAAATCGTTTAAGGGCAGACTTTGATCTCCCACAATTGTGATATCACCAGCTCCCCACGGCCACTGCCCTGCAGAGCTCGCCTCCCCCAGGGACCTGCCCACCCCTATGCAGAGCCGCACACTGCCCCACGTGGGGCACATGCCAGGCAATGCCGGCCACAACACCCACACCAGGGAGGTTGGTGGCACTTCCTGAAGAGGCTGCCGGGCACCTAATCCCTGTGCAAGTGTTCGTGTACATGTGTCTCTGTGTCCCTGTGTGTGCACGTGTGTGTCCCTGTGTGTCCCTGTGTGTGCACGTGTGTATGTCTCTAAACTGCTCTGATCTCCGTCCGTTGGGAAGACCTGTGAGGTGACATGGCGTGGGGGCTGGGCTAACGTCCCAGATGGCGTGACTGTGGGGCCCTTGGTGACTTGTGGGTTGTCCATTTGTGTCCCCCCACCTCAGGAATGCAGGTGCATGCAAGGGCATGCAGGGAGGTGATTTAAAATAGGAATATCCCTAATTAGCCTGACCCGATCCTTATGCATCAAATGCAAGTATGGAATTACCCGACCGAGCCTCAGACACGGGCAGAGCTACTGCATGTCAATGAGAAACATGTTTTAAAATTGAAAAAAGAAGCCCTAGAGCCTGTAAAATAAGGACCAAAGCAGTGGGTCCCTTCACCCTATTGTGGCCCACAGCGCTCTCTGGGCAGTCACAGAGGCTGGGACACCTGAAAGGAGGCACAAAGAGCACTTCATCTGTGAGACTCAACAAGAAAGAGAGAGCAGACGGTGGAGGCTGGGCCTCGCTCCCGTCAGAAGGCCCCGCTGAGCCATTGTGGGGCCAGGAAACTTGTATTTCCCCTGCCTGGCAGGCAATCCCTCCCCTAATTAGCCTGCGAGGTGAGGGGATTCATGGCTGAATGCCACAGTCCCTTTGCTTGTTCTGGGGAGAATGATCAAAGAGGGATTTAATTAAAGTTTCATATTTAAATTTCTTCTTCCATTTTTACTGCCTCTTTTACTCAAAAGATGCTATTCTCCAGGAGAGCAGAACTCTGTCGGATGGGAGGGAAACGGGGACTTTATGGGTTTTCTTTAAAGGACTCAAATCTCCCATCTCCACTCAGCTCCGAACGTGCACCTAATTTAGGGCAGCAGCGTCTGAATTATGAATTGGCTGCTCGAGCTGTAAATTAAACATGCAGCTAACAGCCTCCCCGTCGGCCTCCTCTGGCAGCACAGGTGGAGTCGTTTGCACCCAAACTGGAAGGGAGCTGTGTTGGGGAGTGCAGGGTGCACAGGGGGCTCAGCCCCACCACCCTTCACCTACCAGACACTAGCTTCACCAGGCCAGGGTGGGGGCGGAGGGCTTCCCATTGGCACAAACCCCACGGTGCACAATGCCAGGGTGAAGTGCACGCAGGCTTCCAAGGACAGCGGGATCTTTTGCGGGGTGTTATTGGGGGTCTGCTGGTGGGGGTTGAGGGCCTCTCTCTGCACTGAGGCCAGTGAACGGATCCCCATGTGCCTCCTGTGGAGATGCCATCCCTGTGGTCTGCAGATGGACGTGGCGGGAAGAGGAGTCCCAGTCGGGAGGCACGAGGCCCGCAGCCCGTGTGGGGAATGCATGTGCATCTGCCCCTGGCTAATGGTGGGGTCTGTCCTGAGACCTGCCCTGCGCCGTCCACAGCAAGAGCCCTCCAAAACCAAGGTGTGCCGCAGGCGAGGTCTGCAGGGAAGGAGTCTTTCTCCAGCTTCTGGGGCACCACGTGCTCACCCGTGATTCATGGAGTTATTACACACGATTCTCGTGTCCTCATTAGAGCAGCTGTCCCTGAGGACAGCTCCCGCTACTCACTCATAGCCACCTAATTGGAGCTGTATTTCAAACCAGGAAGGGCCTGTAGGGTCAGGGCATGCATGGATCCCCCGATTCTCAGGTGTTGAGACTGAGTGACTGGCGCACCTGCTGGGCCAGGTGAGCTCTTGCTCCAGGATGCAGGCGTGGTCACCTGCTGCTGTGCGGTTGGATTTTGTGCCCCAAAAGACATGCTCAGTTGCAACTCCCGGGTCCGTGAATGCGACTTCATTTAGAAATAGGGTCTCTGCAGATGTAACCAAGTGAAGACAAGGTCATACTGGATCAGTGAGCACCTCAAATCCAGTGGCTGCTGTCCTTGTAAGAGGCACAGAGGACACGGGGAGGGAGGAGGCTGGGCTAAGATGGAGGCAGAGACAAGAGCAAGGCAGCCACACCCTAGGAACGCCGGGATGGCAGAGCCACCGGGAGCTGGCAGACAGGAAGCGTCCTCCCCAGAGCCTTGGCCACAGCACGGCCCCACTGACACCTCAACCTGGACTTCTGGCCTCCTACAGGGAGAGCATCAATGCCAGCTGTCCAAGCTTCCCTGCCCAGGATGCTTTGTTCGGGCAGCCTGTGCTAGCCAGCTCCTCCTCACTGTGGCCAGAATAGTGACCAGGGCAACAGAGAGGAGGAAAAGCTTAATTTGGGCTCATGGTTTGGGAGGCTCAGTCCCTGGTCAGCTGGCTCCATTGCTCTGGGTCTGAGGTGAGCAGACAGCAAGGTGGAAGGGCCTGGTGGAGGGAAGCTGCGCAACTCCTGGCATCTGGGAA
>PVHX01016622.1:23981-42741 GCA_004024805.1 Geosciurus inauris | reverse complement strand
TGGGGTCTGCACCTCTCCAGCACTAACAGCCTCCTGGCTGGCCTGGAGACACCTCGAAGACAGAGGCCCTGGGGAGGTTGAGGAGGAAGCCCATGCTTCTGGGACACTGGGAGAGGGAGGGCCCAAGGGGCAATGGACTCTGCAGAGTGTCCACCATGGTGACCAAGACCTGCTCAACTCTGCTCTTATGGAATTTTCCTGGAGGAGGGTTAGGCAATAAATATAATAGGAAAGTCATATGTCATGTTAGAAGATGACATGTGCTATGGACTTAGAAGAATTGGGTAAGTGGGATGGGGAGTAGAAATGCAGTTTGCAAACACTAATTTTATAAAACCAATAAGTTGAAAAAGTAATCATAAAAATAATGAAGTTAAATGCATTTTGGAAAATTAAGAAAAAAAAAAGTTTCACCCCAATCTCAAGGCCCTAACCTAACAATGGCTATATGTTCGGGTACATTTTCTTTCCATCTTTTTCCCTCCGGGGCGTTGGTTTTCTTGCATGACTTCTGGCACCGTCTACATCTAATTTTGTCCTTTGCTCTTTCAGTTGCCATTTTAGCTCAGCTCTGGTATCTTCAAAGTCTTTGTACTTCTCTCCTTCTCCTCCTCCTCCGACCGTGCCCTGCAGGGGTGGCTGGAGCCCATCTCTTGGTTTCCCTGGCTGCTGATGAGAACAGGCGTGGACCAAGCCCTGCCTCACAGCCAGGAGGACAGGGGCCTGCTGGGAACTAGCTAGGAATAATTAGTAATTACATGATATAACATATGCAGTGGATCTGTGGGTCTTGCTTTCATTCCCTCCTGTTGCTCCACTGGACAGGAGCAGGTGAGGGTGAGCAGTCAGCACTGTCTGGACATCCCACTCCAGGCTCTGTGGCCAAGAGGGTCCTCATCTTCCCCCTAGCACACCTGGGTCTAGGACACTTTCTTCCAGCCTCCTAGGGGGTCAGCACTGGTCCAGCCTGCCAGATGGCTCATCTCTAATTTCTCTTCTTTCAGGAGAGACTCTGTGGACTCCAAGTCTTCCACCACCTCCTCTCCAAAAAGGCCTCCCATGGAAAGGTAAAGGAAGCCACCCATTTCTCCATTGTAAATGTCCCAGGGGTTCAGCAGGTGTCTCCCTCTCTGCTTAACAGAGGAAGCCCGAGGCAGGGGAGGAGGAAACCTCATGCATTACGTTGCCTGGAAATTCTAGGCCTCACAGGTGTGGCTTCTCCTCTGGGGCAGCTGACCAGTTGCTGTTGCTCTACTACTGTCTGGGAAACATTCTCAAGGTCAAGCGGAACCCAGAAAAAGACAGAAGTCTTGAAAACCTTTTCCTGGAGTGACATATCTGCATTTGGGCTGAAATGCTTAAGGAGTCCACCAAAGGTAGCACAAATCATCCAAACATTTGTTCAGCAATATTTACTGAGGAAGCCGGGCACAGTGGCACACACCAGGAATCCCAGCACTTTGGGAAGCTGAGACCAGAGAATCACGAGTTCAAAGCCAGCCTCAGCAACAGCGAGGCGCTAAGCAACTCAGTGAGACCCTGTCTCTACATAAAACACAAAATAGGGCTGGGGATGTGGCTCAGTGGTTAAGTGCTTCTGGGTTCGATCCATGGTACAAAAAAAAAAATGTACTGAGTTGAGGGTCTGCTACGTGCCAGGAACTGTTCCAGGTGCCAGGAATACAGAAACAAACAAAAGGAGAAAAGTCCCCACCTGAGTGGCAACAGGCAGTACATTCAGTAAGGAAGTCACACAGCAGTTCAGGAGGTGACCAGAGGTAGGGACAGCAGAGAGGGAGAAGGGTGGATGTTCCTGGGAGGAATGAGGAAAGGCTGCATCGAGGTGACCTTGGAGCAAACACTTGAAGGAGGTGGGGGAGTGAGTGGTGCAGATATCAGGAGTCTTTTCAAGCCGAGGGTCCTAGGGTGCCAGCGAGGGCGAGTTTGATAGAGTTCAGGGACACTGGGGGTGGAGGGAGCAGATTAGAGGAGGAGGGAGGTTGGAGGGGATTTTAGAAGTGGGAGCCACTGGAAGGCATTGAGCACTGAGATTAAATCACCATATTTACCAGGATCCTTCTGAGATCCTGAGAATGGATGAATGGATTGTAGGGACCCCTGGGCAGAAGCAGAGAGACTCAGAAGGCCCTTGAGATGCTTCAGGCCAGATATGATGGTGGCTTGGATCAGGGTGGGAGCGGTGGGGGTGGGAAGGAGGGGTGGATTGAGGATCTATTTTGGAAAGGAGCTGATAGGATTTCCTGGCGGATTGGATGTGGGATATGTCAGAAGTGAGACTCGAGGATGATTCCAAGATTTTTCATTTGAGTATCTGCAAGGATGGAGTTGCCATTGACTGGTATGGGGAAGACTACATGGAAATCAGGCTTGGGGTGGAATATCAAGAGATCAGGTTTGATAGCTGCATACACATGCCTGTGATTTCAGCTGTTTGGAAGGTTGAGGTGGGAGGATCACAAGTTCAAGGCCAGCCTGGGCAATTAGTGAGACCCTGTCTCAAAATTAAAAAAAAAAAAAAAAGGACTGTGGGGATCTGAGCACAGTGGTAGATACCCGTAATCCCAGTGAGTCAGAAGGGTGAGTCAGGAGGACTGCAAATTAGAGGCCAGCCTTAGCAACTTGGCAAGACCCTATCTCAAAATAAGGAATAAAAAGGGTTGGGGGTGCAGCTCAGTGATAAAACACCCCTGTTTTCTTTTTTTTTAGAATATTTTTATTAGTTGTTGATGGATCTTTGTTTTATTCAATTATTTATATGTGGTGCTGAGAATTGAACCCAGGGCCTCACACATGCAAGGCAGGCACTCTGCCACTAAGCCACAACCTCAGCCCAACACCCCTGTTTTCAATCCCCAGTACCAAAAAGAAAGAGAGGGGAGGCCAGGGATATAAGTCAGTGCTTGCCTAGCAATGTACAAGGCCCTGGATTTAATCACCAATACTGAAAAAAAATAAAATTCAGGTTTGGACATGTTGGATTTGAGGTGTTGTTAAGTCATTCAGGCAGAGATGTTGAATAAACAGTTAGACAGGGGTGGAATTCAGGAAGAAAGTCTAGGCCGGAAATACAAATTACAGAGTTATTGGTATATAGCTGGCATTTAAAGTGACATCACCAAAGTGACATCACAAAAGAGAGATTGTAGATAAAGGAGTGAGCACAGGTCATGGCCCAAGAGGGAGGGCAGAAGTCAGAAAAGTAGAAGTAGGGCCAGGGAAGAGCAGAGCAGGCAGGGAGGTGGCTTAGAGGTGGATCAAGGCCAATGGTGAGGGTCCAGGTGCCATATTGAATTCTGAAGAGGCCTGGAGGAACAAGCAGGGTGCTGGCCTCTAGGAGACTCCATGAGAGCTGAAATGGTTTTAAGCCTAATGTACCAGTAAGACCATCATTGGAAAGAAGAGTAAGGGCACAAAAATTAGGTCATTTAAGGCATTATCCAGATCAAGCAGGCCTGAGATGCTGAGACAATTCCAACATGGCAGTCGATGTCAGCTCCATCTGGTGAGTGGAGGCTGTCTGGGCTGCTCCTTGGAGAAGGAGTCTGAAGCTGCATCCTGCTTCTGAAGAAAAGAGTTCTCAGTTAGGAGAACTTAATGAATGCACTCAACTAGCAATGTCTGCCAGGGGTAGGGCCTAGGAATAGAGGCTTCCATGTCATCTTGCTTCTAGTCTACTGGTTCTCAGCAGGAGTCATTGAGACATTTGTGGACAGTTATGGTTGTCATGACTTGAATGGGGATGAAGGATGGGGGCAGGAAGACACTACTGGCATTTAGTAGGCAGGGACCATAGATGTTAAATGAACAATTGTCCTATCCCCAAATCAAATGCTGACTATTAATCCAGTTCTGAGTTTGATGCTATAATCAAAACAGTTGATCTTGATATAGGACTTCCACCTCCAGACTACTTTCCTGACTTTGCTTCATGGCCTTAAAATCTCCTGGCTCCCTCCAATAATGCATTTTTTCCCTAAAGGTCAGTCAGGAAGAATATATTTGTCCTTCTAGTGATTGTACTATTTCCTGCTGGTTTGATGTTGGGGGTGAGCAACCTAAAGGACACAAGCAAGTCTTGCAAATTCACTTTATCTTCTATTTAAACTGTTTTCTATGCTCTCTATTTCATGCTTCTTATTCATTCATGTACACGTGCATTTGGCAAGCATATCCTTGCAACATCCTCCAGGGATCCAGGGCACATGCGCAAACTAGAGAGTATGTGCCCATCTGAAAGGGACAGCCACTACCCAGCCCCAGCTGGTTGTTGCCTTGGGAAATGCAGGCCCAATGAGTCCTACCTGCCAGGGGTTTTGGTTTTGGTTTTGGTGTTAAGACAGAGTCTTGCTATGTTGTCCAGGTTGGCCTTGAACTCCTGGTCTTAAGTGATTCTCTTGCCTCAGCCTCCCAAGTTGCTGGGACTACAGGCAAAGCCTACAATGCCAGGCTGTCTTCCAGTGTTTGAGGAAAGCTGGACATCTAGTTTTTTCATATGAAACTCCCAATTTTCAATATTAGCAACATATTCATATTTTTCTAAGACTCAACAGGGCACCAAACATTATTTTGTAGCCCACCTGTTTATAGCGTCTAAAGCCAGGCAAAAATTGAAGCTCATAGTCTCTGATTTTGTGGCTCTGACAGCTCGTGAGGAGACACACGCCACAGAGTGAGGGATTTTAGAAGGGGGCAGATATAACACGCAGTGGGAACACAGGGAGAGTGTTTCAGTATGACTTGAGTAGTCAAGGGAGACTTCATGGCAGAGACCGTTTTGAGCTGGGAATCAAAAAATAAATAGCAGTTTGCCAGCTAGACGGTCCAGGAGAGGGCGTCCCAAGCAGCGAATGGTACGTGCAAACGCATGGCAGTGAGGATAGTGCTCTCAAAGATGTAGCTGGGATACCAGGAAATTGACCAGGAAGGGCACCATGGTGACAGGGAAGAACTTGCACTTGAATGTTCTGCCCTTAACCTACCTGTCAGAATTTTTGGACTTTGGGCAGAGCAGTTACTGCACGTTGGCAGTGCAGTAACTCAAATGCCCTCCAGGTGGCGCCCGGGAGCGAGAGCCTCCAGGTGCCTCTGCCCAGACCTGAGGAAGGATTTTCTGAGGACTGGCGCTGGCCTTCGGGGAAGCAGAAAGAAGCTGCTGATAAATCCAGCCCCCATCCCTACCCCCAACTGTGATGCCCTCTCTGCAGTTTGGAGTGGTTCCCAATCGTGTGCATTGAAAGCAAAATGAGTGTGGCTGTCTGAAATGCCACCCAGACATGAATTCCAGCCTGCCAGCCAGCTCCTGGCCAAGCTGGAGGGGTGGGGCTAGTGTGCCCTGATAGGAAGGGAGAGGAGAAATAAAGGCTCCAAGCAGCCTCATCTTGCTCTAAGAGAATGATTCTGGAAAGCTTTCATTTAGAGACACAGTGTCATGTGCCAAAAGAATGGAGAAAGCAGACAGACCTAAATTTATGGTTTGACCCCACCATTTGGTAGTTGGATGGGTGACCTTGGATAGGTCAGTTCAGATCTCTGAGTCCCAGTCTAATGGTCTGTAAAATGGGAATAATTATGCCCCCCGGCTCATTCACTGAGGATCAAAGCGGGTAATGAACTGCCTAGTACTGTCCCCGGCTCTACAGGGTTCATAAGTGTATAATGGGAAGTCATAAAAATCATATGCAATGTGCTCGCTTCTGTAAGTTACCTAATGCTTTTTTAGTGGAACTCCCTTAGGTTCTTTAATCATTTCAGTAACCCCATAAGATGAGTGCTACTGTTATTTCCATTTTATGTGTGAAAAACTGAGACACCTAGAGGTTAAGGAGCTTACCTGAAGTCCCATAACTACACAGTGGATGTACCTATAAGTTTGTCTCTGGAGTCTGGGTTCTTCATAAATATACCGCCTGGTGTAGACAGTCCAAAAACAATAATGGCTCCTTCAAAGCAGCGTGCTCTGGGCTCCCCACCAAGGTCTCCCTCTGGTGAGCCCTAGATATTGAAGATGTGTGCTGAGGCCACAGGTCGGCAGGCTTCATGCCACCACAGGGGATGAGAGAGCAGCCCCTTTCTTAAAGCCAGGGGGTGTGGCCACTGACCTGCCAAGAGGGCCTCCCTGCCCCCAGAAGTGCCACTCATGTGCTCCTGGTGGCTTCCTCAGCTCATCATGCATTCATTCTTCCTTCGCGCATTCATTCAGCAGAGCTTTGTCAAGTGCCTACCTGGGGCACCGTCACAGGTGCTGGAAGAGAGTGGTGAGAACCCTCAAGGTCGCTGCACTCGGCAGCCTGGAGGTGGAGGAGGACAATGTTTATAAACACATAAATAAGTTAATTATAGACTTGCTCTGGAGGAAAAATATCCGGGCAGGGACAGTCTGCCTTGGCTGAGGTGGTCAGAGAAGGCCTCCCTGCGGATGTGACATTTGAGCTGAGACCTGGCTGGCAGGAAGGCACCTGTCAGGAGGAAGAGCGTTCCAGGAGGAGGCCCAAGCCAGCGCAGAGGCGGCCGTGGAGCAGTGGGCGTGTCCAAGGAACAGAAAGAGGCAGCGCCGTGGGGGCTTCAGTGAGCTGGGGTGGGGGCGGTGGCATGAGGTCAGTTCTGACAGGTCAGATGCGGAGGGGCTGGGAAGCCACGGTGAGGAGTTTGGGTTGATGAAAGTAAGTGGGCAGTTAGAGAGTCAGAAGCAGGGGGATGATGTGACCTGCGTGAGGTTGTGAGAGATCCCTTCAGCTGCTGTGTGGATTTAAGGGGGGCAAGAGCACCAGAGGAGACAGCTTCAGGGCTCTCCTGCGCAGGCAAGAGCCCAGGGTTGGGGTGAGGAGCTGCACACAGTGGCAGGAAGCACCCTGTTCACAGCCCTTCTGCTGAAACACACCACAGATCCGGCGGGGTCCGGGCCTCCTCATCCCCTTGCCCTGCTCTGAGCCACCTGTTGTCCTGTGGAGTTGGGTAGAATTGAGGGTTAAGATCCAAAACAGTAAGTTTCAAACTATTAAAGAATGAACAAATGAAAGCGAGGGAATCCCTTATGAACAAAAATTTTAGGAACTTACATTGCAAGTGGCACAAGAGCAGAGCCTGTGCGCCCTGCCCACCTGGCCTGAGTGGCAACGAGGAGACATCTTTGAGAAGCATCACATCTCCGGAAGACACAGAAACCACCAGTGTTTCAGGGCTGTCTATGGCCACAGACGGGATCCAAAGCCAGGCCAAAAAGCGTTGGGGGACCAGGAGGTCACAGGCAAAGTTGACCCTAAGCAGTGCTTTGAGGATGTTGAATAGAATTCTTTTGCATGTTTTGTGATACTGGGGACAGAATCCAGGGCCTCATACATGCTAGGCAACCATTCTACCCCTGAGCTACACCACCCAGCTCTTTTTCTTTTTTATTTTGAGACAGGACCTCTCTACATTGCTGAGGCTAGCCTCAACTTGCAATCGTCCTGCTTCAGTTGCTGGGATTACAGGCTTGTGCCACTGGGCCTGACTGAAACCCCAGATTTTGGGGGGGGTACCAGGGATTGAACTCAGGGGTGCTCGACCACTCAGCCACATCCCCATCCCTATTTTTTGTGTTTTATGTAGAGACAGGGTCTCACTGAGTTGCTTAGCGCCTCACCATTGCTCAGGCTGGCTTTGAACTCACAATTCTCCTGTCTCAGCCTCCCAAAGTGCTGGGATTACAAGCATACGCCGCTGCGCCCGGCACAAACCTCAGGTTTTTAATACCTGGAAGCCCTGGCTGCTCAGTCAGCCTCACTCTCAGCCACAACTCCTTAGATCTGAAGACTCTCTCAGCAGCCCAGCACCCTCCTCTTCCTGAGGGAAGAAACACATCCAGAGACTAAAAGTGAACTTGACAAGCAGCTGCAGATCCAATCCCCAAGGTTGCCCGGCGCAGCTGCTCCAACTGCAGTGTACAACTCTGGGAAACTAATGGTATGAATGGCACCTCCTGGTGTAGGAAACCCAGTAGCCTTTGGGGCCCTTTTACAAGGGCTGTGTGACTAGACGCTGGAGTGGAGGAGGGGAACCTAATTGCTTTGATTAGTCAGGTCTGGCGGCGGTTGAAGGCACCTGTAATCCCTGCTGTTTAGGAGACTGAGGCAGGAGGATTATGCGTTTGAGACCAGCCTGGGCTACATAGCAAGACCTTGTCTTAAAAGAAAAAAAAAAAAAAAGCGTCTCTCTAGTGAGTCATTTTGCAAGCAGAAGCGTGAGAGCTGGTGGGCAGATCCTGGTGGGTACAGAAAGAGAACTTCAGAGAGATGAAGGCAGCAGCAGAAACGTCCTGCCTGCCTGGTCCCTAACCCCAAGTAATTCAGATACAGTTCTGGAAGGGAGGGAGCTATCCACAACTGTCACCAAGTCCTTTCATTTCACCAACGTTCCATTTCCTCATTCGTAAAACAGGGCCAGGAATTTGTGCCTCTCAGGGCCACCATGAGGAATAAATAGCAAAAGCATGGTAAATGGTGGCTTCTGTTAGCACCATCCTTAACCAGCCCCTGGGTCCGGCCTCGCTCCACCTCCTTCTCCTTCCACAAACTCCCTCGCCCTCCCCGCCCAGGATGCTGAGCCTCTCAGCTTCACCCATTCAAACCAGGACTTCCACGTTCCCATATGTTCCTGCGAAGAATGCACTGTCATTGTGCTGTCCCCGCATCTGAGTGGCCGCTTGTGAGGGATGGGTGATGCTGGGGATTGAACCCAGGGCCCCGCACTTGCTAGCCCAGTGTTTTGCCACTGAGCTGCATCCCCAGCCCTTTTTATTTCTTTTATTTTGAGACAAGGTCTCACTAAGTTGCTTAGGACCTGCTAAGTTGCTGAGGCTGGCTTTGAACTTGCAATCCACCTGCCTCAGCCTCCTGAGTCTCTAGGATTACAGGCATGTGTCACTGTGCCCAGCTGCATTTACCCTTCTTAAACCATGTGGTAAAGTCTGGTATCATAAGACTAATGGGCACAGACAACCATGGAGTTGTTGGACCTTGCCCACTCTGCACCCCCAGCTCCTCTTCATGAGGACCCACAGGACCAACATTGGAGTCTGAGATCTAGCCTTTTGTTGTTGTTGTTGTCGTATGTATTAACATTTAGATCTTTTTTCTTTTTGTTGTTTTTTTAATTGTGGTAAAATATACATAACAAAAGGTGCCATTTTAACGTTTTTTTTCAGCTAGATAAAAATGAGATTGTTTGACATTTCAAATGCATTAAGATTTACCAAATACAGGCTGGGATTGTGGCGCAGTGGTAGCATGCTTGCCTGGCATGCGTGAGGCACTGGGGTCGATCCTCAGCACCACATAAAAACAAAGATATTCTGTCCACCTACAACTAAAAAAATAAATAAATATTAAAAAAAAAAGATTTACCAAATATATAGAACAAATTAGTTATCACTGTTTTTTTTTTTAATATTTTTTTGGTTGTAGATGAACACAATGTCTTTATTTTATTGCTTTGTATGTGGTGCTGAGGATCGAACCCAGGGCCTCATGCATGCGAGGCAAACACTCTACCGCTGAGCTACAGTCCCAACCCCTAGTTATCACTGTTTATTGCAGATTTTCTGACTCCTCGTTTTCACTGAACAGTGCTAGAAATCGAGCACAGGGTCTTGTGCATACTAGGCAAGAGCTTTGCCACTGAGCCACCTTCCCTGTCCAGCTTCCTAGCTATTCTTATTCACTGAATTTACTATACAGATTTTTAAAAATTAATATATATTTATCATACCAGGCACAGTGGCAAATGCCTGTAATTCCAGCAACTTGGGAGTCTGAGGCAGGAGAATTGCCAAGTTCAAAGCCAGCCTGGGCAACTTAGCAAGATCCTGTCTCAAAAACAAAAATTACAAAGGGCTATAGATATAGCTCAGTAGTACAGTGTCCCTAGGTTCAATCCCAAAAAATAAGCAAAGAAAAAAATATATATGATATTTACCCGTTTTTGCCATTTTGCATACAGTGGGATGGCCTTGAGTCTGTTTACAATGTTGCACAACCATTACAATCACAAAGTTCCAGAGGTGGATGGAGCTTCTCAAACTGAAACTCTACACCCATTAAACAACCATTCCCCACCCCCGCTTCCAGCCCCTCACAATCACCTTCCTACTTTCTGTATGACTCTGATGATTCTAGGAACCTCATCGACATGGAATCATGACATTTGTCCTTTTGTGTCTGGTTGATTCCACTTACGTTGTATTCACAGTTCATCCGTGTTGTGACATGTATTAGAATCCCATTCTTCTTTATGGCTGAATAAGATTCTGTTGTATGTATACATCACTTTTCTTATCCATTCATCCATCCCTGGACTCTTGGGTGTCTTCTCACCTTTTGCTGACAGCTCCTTGAGAAGAGGAAGATAGGAAACCTGTGTCAGCCACCAGCTCAGAGTGACCACTTGTGATTGTCAAATGTCAAAAGAAAACAATTCTTATTACAAAAATATCTATATGCTTCATAGAAGATTTCAATAAATGTGTATAAGCAAAAAAGAAAATGAAAATCTCTTAAACGATCTCATATATGAGAGAATTGCTATTAATGTGGTTTGTGGATTCAATGTTTGTGATACCTGCCCCCAAATTCATATGTTGAAACCTCAAACCCCAGTATGATTTCATTTGGAGATAGGACCATTATAGAGGAATTAAGGCTAAAGGAAATCATAAGGGTGGAGCCCTGATCCAATAGGGTTAGCATCCTTTTAAGAAGAGACACCAGATAACTAACTCACTTGCTCTCTCCCATGTGGAAACAGCAAGAAACAGCCATTTACAAGCCAGAAAGAAACCTCATCAGAAATTGAATTTGCTGGCACCTTGATCTTGGACTTCCCAGTTTCTAGAACTGTGAGGCATAAATTTCTGGGTTTTTGTTTTTGTTTTTTTGGTACTGGGGACTGAACCCAGGGGTGCTTAGCCACTGAGCCACATCCCAAGCCCTTTTTTATATTTTATTTAGAGACAGGGTCTCCCTGAGTTGCTTAAGGCCTCGCCAAGTTGCTAAGGCTGGCTTTGAACTCACAGTCCTCCTGCCTCAGCTTCCCAAGTCACTGGGATTATAGGCATGTGCCACAGCACCCAGCTAAATTTATGCTCTCTAAGCCATCCATCTGTGGTATTTTGTTATGGAAGCCTGAACTGAGACATCTGGTTCATCTTCTGATCATCTGTGCGTGTATGCATTTACATTTGCTTTAAAAAAAGGGGAATTATTCTTGGATTATTCATAGGCAGTGTACCATAGAGTCAAGAGCAAAGGCACTGCAACCAGGTAGCCCTGGGTTCACATCTCAGTGGTGTTTCTGTGAGAATTAAAGTAGAAAATGCAGGGGCTGGGATTGTAGCTCAGCGGTAGAGCGCTTGCCTCGCATGCGTGAGGCCCTGGGTTCGATCCTCAGCACCACATACAAAGCAATAAAATAAAGACATTGTGTCCATCTACAACTAAAAAAAAAAAAATTTTAAATAAATAAAGTAGAAAATGCTGGTAAAGTACCTGGCGCCTTTCAGGCATCTGGTTGGAACCAGCACCTACTCACAGGACTCTAGCTCCTGGAGGGAGGAGCAGTGTCCACTTGGCTGCTTTGTCCCTTGTTCTTAGCACAAAGCCTACAGAATGGTGCCTAATACATAGTTGTTGAATGAACGAATGGCTTAGTCTTAGGAGACCACATATGGAGAGAAACTAGTATAATGTTTGAAAGATCGTAGCATGATGATTGGTGGTATTACCTGTCCTGTGACTAGTGAAGCTTGGTGGTTGGTCAAGAGCATGGGTACCCAGGAGCTCCACTGCCGGGATTTGAATGCTGTTCCTATTGGCTCCCAGACGTGTGATCTGAGTCAAGTGCATCTTTAAATGGATCTTCGTCTAGGATGCACCTCTAAAGTTGGGATGAGAATAGCATTGACCTCATGGAATTGTTCTGGGGATTAAATGAGATGATCTGTATCAAGGTTATGTAAAATAGAACCTGCCTCATTGGGTTGTTAGGAGGAGCAAGAGAGAACACCCCTAGAAACATCTAGAATGGTGCTCTATCAATGCTTTGTCCACTTAACATCAAAGTGTCTATCACTGGTTGTCATCCTCAGATCAAACAGCAGCAAATCGAGAGCAGAGACCCCCAAAACACCCAGTAGCCCCTCCACGCCCACGTTTGCCCCCTCCGTCTGCCTCCTGGCTCCCTGTTATCTCACAGGGGACTCTGTCCGGGACAAGTGTGTGGAGATGCTGTCAGTGGCCCTGAAGGCAGAAGGTGAGAGTGCGTGGACCAGGGAAGGGGGAGGGAAAGGGGCTCCCCTTTCATAGCACCCCTTCCTGGGAGTGGTATGGGAGCACTGCTGTCCCCAGCTCAAGCAGGTGCCACTCTTGCTGGCAGTTGAGTTTGGCTGATGTCAGTATGTCCTGATCTCTTTCAGATGACTACAAGGACTATGGAGTCAACTGCGACAAGATGGCATCAGAAATCGAAGATCATATCCTTGAACTGTGCCGGGTCTGCGGGTGTCTGACTGCCTGGTGATGGGACAGGCTCTGGGGACAGCCCCACCCCCAGCTTCTTGTTAAGCACCTCTGCCAGCCCCACCAAGGGGCTTCTCTTGGTGGGAAGAGCCCCACCAAGGTTCCCTGACCAACCCATTGTAGGTGCAGCGGGAGGAAGCACAGGGAGGCGGCCACTTTCCAGACCTCCTGCAGCTCACAGAGGTTGCAGAGTTGGGATTTGAGCCCAGAAGGTGTGACTTCAGAACCTCTGGGTTCCAGTCGCTGTGCCAGCATAGGCCACATCATAACCTGGATCTGGGTGGTCAGACAGGAAGCAGGTCTCACACGTGGCCTTTCCCCTCTTCCTCTTTCTGATAGTAATGGCGTCCATGCTTAACCCCCTCATGTGAACCAGGCATGTGCCCTGTGCACCTCACGCTTCTCATCTGTTAAGGCTCCCGACAATCTCTGTGAGGTGTGAGCTGCTGTTCCCGTTATATAGATGAGGAAGCTGAGGCCCAGGAACTACTAGGTGTCAAAGTTGGACTGAGCTTTGGCCTTTGGATTCCATGTAATGAACTCTTCCCATAGGCCCTGCTCCCCACTTCCTGTCTGAAAGGGGCCTTGTGGAGACAGGGAGGGGCAACAACCACTGTGCCATAGGCCCATTAGTCCAGAGGACTTCTGGCTTAGGAGCCTCCCTCTCCACTGTGCCCTGCTGAATGAATGCATGGAATGTCTTTCTACTGGAAACAAAGGTTTGCCTGTCAGAGACAAAGAGGTGTGGAGGGAGGGGGACAGAATGTCCAGGGGAGTCTAAGTGTCACATGGAGTATGAGTGGCCCTTTCCAGACCTCCTGGGTTCTGGCTAAGAGCTCAGCTGGGTCTGCGGGCGAGGCCCAGGCCCGAATGTGCAGACAGCAAGTGCCCGCTTCCGTCTCCTGCCTGAGGCCAACCCTGAGTCCCCCAACACATTTTCTGGTAGTTGCTGTCTTCACATCCAGTGACTAGAACGACCCAATGCTTTAACAAACACGTCGCCATCCTTTCCTGTTTATTCAGGAAGACTGAGCCCACCTGAGGTGTCAGGAGTTCATTTTCTCCACAACAGCCACCTCTCTAAGCAGGTCCCTCTATCTCCAAGCCCAGTTTGAAACTAAGCGGATGGCCTCAAACCTGGTTCCCCTCCCGGCCTTCCCTCCTCTACTGGACGTCCTTTTTCTAAAGGAAAGGGAATGGACGCTGTGCAAACCTTATAGCCAGGAGGACGGATGTGGGGCTTGAATGCTCTGTGACCCCAGAAAACATGGATCCTCTTTGGAGATGCCCTGAACCTACGTGGCATGTGTGCAGCACAGGCCACACCTCTTCTGAGGGGTCAGACCCCAAGGGCTGCCCTCCAGCTCCTCCTGCCCTGTGAACTTACAAAATGGAGGAGTCATAGAGAGACTGAGGGGAGCGTGGCCGGCCTGACTGTCCCACATTAGGTACCGCATAGTGACAGATTCACACTCCAGAAATCCTGCATGGAAGCTTTTCCAACACATAGTTTGACTCTCAAATGGCATTATGACATATTCTTTTCTTTTCACACTATTATGATACAGAAACCATTAAAACAACAATCGTAGTGAAAAGAAATAACACCGCCTGCCTTCCCACCCCTCCCAGCAAGTTGGCTGCTTCCATCCTGCACATCCCCGCAGGCTCTCGCTGTGCAGGGCTTTTCCCAGCAACCGCTTTGTCTTCCTGATTCTGCTTGGCTCAGGAGAGCAAGAAAATGAGGCTGTGTTCCCGAGCTTCTCCGGAGGGTGCAGGGGCGGGAGGCCCATCTGGGATGCAGAGTTTGGACAGAAACTTGATGTGGTCCATCGCCAGGGACAACTTCCTGCCAGAGCACTGCTGTTAGGAGGGGGTCTGGAGTCCACTGTGGTGGCGCACGCCTGTAATCCCTGCACTTTGGTTTGGTTGTTTTTGTTTTTGTGGTGCTGGGGATTGAACCCAGGGCCTTGTACATGCAAGGCAAGCACTCTACCAACTGAGTTATATCCCCAGCCCAATCCCTGCACTTTGGGAGGCTGAGACAGGAGAATCTCAAGTTCAAAGCCAGCCTCAGCAATGGCAAGGCGCTAAGCAACTCAGTGAGACCCTGTCTCTACATAAAACACAAAATAGGGCTGGAATGTAGCTCAGTGGTCAAGTGCCCCTGAGTTCAATCCTTGGTACCAAAAAAAAAAAAAAAAAAAAAGAGGGGGTCTGGCTTCTAGCCCTGTCTGCCAGGAATCTGCCCTGTGACCTTGAACAAAGGCCTGTACCCGTTGCGAGCCTCAACTTCCTCATCTAGTAATAGGATGAGAAGTCACTGATCCACCATTCCCAAGGTGGGTTCCATGTGATGGAAATGATGGTCATGGGGATTACCAAAGGGAAGTAGGAGGGGGGCCAGGTGCAGTGGTACAGGCTTCTAATCCCAGCTAATCCCAGGCTGAGGCGGGAGGATCACAAAATTGAGGGCAGTCTGGGCAATTTAGTGAGACCCTGTCTCAAAATAAAAAATGCCAGGCATGGTGGCACATCCTATAATCCCAGCAATTTGAGAAGGCCAAGGCAGGAGGAGCGCAAGTTCAAAGCCAGCCTCAGCAACTTAACTTAGCAAGGCCCGAAGCAATTTAGCGAGACCCTGTTTCAAAATAGAAACCAAAAAAGGGACTGGGGTTGTAGCTCAGTGGTACAGCACTTCCCTAGCCTGTGTGAGGCACTGGGTTCGATCCTCAGCACCACATTAAAATAAATAAATAAAATAAAGGTATTGTGTCCACCTACAACTAAAAACAAATAATAATAATACCTTTTTAAAAGGCTGGGGGTGTGACTCAGCGGTAAATTATCCCTGTCTTAAATTCCCAATACCAAAAAGCAATAACTGAGGATGTAGCTCAGTGGGCATCCCTGATTCAATTTCTAGTACACAAGTACACAGTACCGAAGGGAAGGGAAAAACGGGGCGGGGGGGATCTCTGACCAGATATGCTGGGTACACTATATCACACAGTGTTCAATGACTTTTTTTTTTTTGCATTGCTTCTTAAAATCTTAAACACGTATTCCCCCCTCCCCCCATCCTGCCCAATACACTGAGGATTGAACCTAGAGCCTTATACATACTAGGCAAAAGCCCTACCATTGAGTTATACACCCAGCCCCTTTTATTTTTTAAATTTTGAGATAAGGTCTCACTAAGTTGCTGAGGCTGGCTTTGAACTTGGCAATCCTTCTGCCTCAGCCTCCTGAGCTGCTGGGATTACATGCATGTGGGCCACAGTGCCTGGCCAACATGTAGCTCTTAATCTTCTCTGACAGCTGGACTCACAAACTAGAGGACTGCAAACTAGAGGTTATCCTCATCTTATCATCATCTTCACAGCCCATAAGTTTGAACTTTTGATATGTTCCAGAAGCCACGCCAGTGAGCTCACTGTATCCTCCTAACAACCCTGAATCTTATTTATTTATTTATTTACTTACTTACTTATTTAGTGGTACTAGGGACTGAACCCCAGGACACTTGATCACCGAGCTACATCCCCAGCCCTATATATATATATATATATTTTTTTTTTTTTTTTAAATTTTGAGACAGGGTCTCACTAAGTTGCTGAGGCTGGCCTCAAACTTGTCATCCTCCTGCCTCAGCCTCCCAAATCACTGGGATTATAGGCATGCACCACCATGCCCACCTCCAATACTATATTTTATAAATAAGGAAACTGAGGCACAGAGGAGACATATGACTCATCTGAGGTTACACAAGAGGCTCAGAAAAAGCAAGGTGCCTGTTCCCTGGAGTCCTTGACACCATAGTGCTTGCTACCATTAATCGCTCCATGGAGGATGTTTCCTGTCTCTGATACTTGGCTGACCCCAAATGCCCAACTGCCACCCCTAGTCAGAGGCCAGTCAGAGGCCACAGAGGTGCCGCCGACCCCTGTAGAAGTCCAAGGAGAGAAGGAGACGACTCTGGACTCTGGTCCTCTGTGCCTCTCTGCAAGTGGCTGGCTGTCCCTTGACCCTGTCACATATCTACCAGGAGCTCAAGAGCACAGACATGAAGTACCGGAACCGCGTGCGCAGCCGCATCAGCAACCTCAAGGACCCCAGGAACCCTGGCTTGAGGCGGAATGTGCTCAGCGGGGCCATTTCCGCTGGGCTCATAGCCAAGATGACTGCAGAGGTGAGGGCTGCAGGGCCTCTGGGTGGGAGTGTGGGAGGCCAGGTCCCTCCACTCTGCCCAGGGCCCTTTTCCCCCCACCAGAATCATCTCAGCCTCCCCACAGGGCTTCAAGAACCATCAAGATGACGAACACAGCTAACTTGCATAAAGTACTGTGCTAAGTACTTTAAGCACATGGACCACACCAACTAAGATAGAAATGTTTATCATCCCCATGTTACAGATGAGGACACTGTGGTCAGCTTATTTTCCCCTGCACACAGCCAGAAAGTGTTGAAGGCAGCTGTTTGGCCCCAGGGCACCCACCCTTCTTTGCCCCCCCTCCCTCCCTACCCTCCTCTTTCTTGTTCAGTCCTGTATCACAGTACCCAGGGCCCTGGCCAGGACAGGAGTCCAAGGTAAGAAGATAGATTTACAAATAAGTTGTAATACAGAATGGTAAATAATGCCACCATGGGAACTTACAGGAGGGGAGGACTGATTCAGCCTCCAGGGGTCAATAAGGGGACAGACCATTTGAGGAGGGATAGTACAGTACTCAGAAGCCCCAGAACTGTGTCAGCCTCAGTTTGAATTCTGATTCTGCCACTTACCTGTGTGATCTTAGGTGAACTACTTAACCTCTCTGTGCTCATTTTTTTCCTCTACAAAATGAGGATGAGAATCATAATTGCTCTCTTGAGAAGGACTAAATGAATTAATATATGTGAAGTAATACAGGCATTAAGCAACTCAGTGAGACCCTGTCTCTAAATAAAATACAAAATAGGGTTGAGGATGTAGCTCAGTGGTTGAGTGCCCACAATGTAATGCAGGAGAAGATGAACCTGGGGCTTCCTGGGCCTCAAGGCAGGGCTCTCATCAGAATCAGTACGTGCATTTCCTGCAAACCTTCTCGTGGTGCTATAGAAGAGGAAATATACCCATTTTGTGGATAAGAAAACTGAGGCTACAGTTAGTGACAGAGGAGTACTTGATCCCAGGTCTGCTTACTTCAGAGCCCACATCTTGGAAAGACACCTTTGCTAGCCTCAGGCATGATGGCTCTTTCCTGCCAGATCTTGCAGGGGATCCCCGTAAGCACCCAGAAATCGCAGAACTGAAGTGACTCCAAGAAGGGGAGTGGAAGTGTTAGGCCTGGCCTGGCTGGGCCTCAGGGTGTCTGGGAACCCATCGTTGCTGTTGGCAAGACTGTGCCTGTTTGTGATCTGTGTGTAATGAGAAGTGTGGCACACACGCTATGTGTCTGTGTGGCATGTGTGACGTGTTTGGCGTTCATTCGTGTTGGTGTGTGTGAAATGTGGAGTCTGTGTGGTGTGTGTGTGATGCGTGTAGTGTGTGTGTATGATGCGCCAGGTGTGTTCAGTGTTCACACGTGTGGTGTGATGAGTGTATGAGTGGTGTGTGGCCGGACATGTGTTAGGACTATGTGTATGTCAGTCGGGCCTGGTGGTGCACGCCTGTCATCCCAGCACTTAGGGAGGCTGAGAAGGGAGAATCGCGAATTCAAAGCCAGCCTCAGCAATGGCGAGGCGCTAAGCAACTCAGTGAGACCCTGTCTCTAAATAAAACACAAAATAGGGCTGGGGATGTGGCTCAGTGGTCCAGTGCCCCTGAGCTCAATCCCTGATACCAAAAAAAAAAGAGTACGTGTATATCTGCATTTTGGGGAGGGGACTCACTGCCCTCCTCAAATATCCAAATAACAAAGAGCTCTGGCTTTAAGGTAAAGTGGGAACTTAGCTCATGTGCATCAGGGTTATCTTTCTGCTTAATTTAAAACATCTGATCTTAGCGGGGCACGGTGGTACACGCCAGTAATCCCAGCACTTAGGGAGGCTGAGACAGGAGAATCGCGAGTTCAAAGCCAGCCTCAGCAACAGCGAGGCGCTAAGCAACTCAGTGAGACCCTGTCTCTAAATAAAATACAAAATAGGGTTGGGGATGTAGCTCAGTGGTTGAGTGCCCACAAGTTCAATCACTGGGACAAAAAAAAAAA
>PVHX01016622.1:0-23881 GCA_004024805.1 Geosciurus inauris | reverse complement strand
GCTCAATCCCTGATACCAAAAAAAAAAAAAGAGTACGTGTATATCTGCATTTTGGGGAGGGGACTCACTGCCCTCCTCAAATATCCAAATAACAAAGAGCTCTGGCTTTAAGGTAAAGTGGGAACTTAGCTCATGTGCATCAGGGTTATCTTTCTGCTTAATTTAAAACATCTGATCTTAGCGGGGCACAGTGGTACATGCCAGTAATCCCAGCACTTAGGGAGGCTGAGACAGGAGAATCGCGAGTTCAAAGCCAGCCTCAGCAACAGCGAGGCGCTAAGCAACTCAGTGAGACCCTGTCTCTAAATAAAATACAAAATAGGGTTGGGGATGTAGCTCAGTGGTTGAGTGCCCACAAGTTCAATCACTGGGACAAAAAAAAAAACAACACCTAATCTCCTCCCAAGGACCCCACCTCCAAATCCCATCACTTTAGGGGCAGGGTTTCAGCATTGGAATTCCTGAGAGTTTCATCCTGTGTCATTTCGTGCCCCAGGAAGGAAGTTTCCATAAGAAATACAAGACAGGGCTGGGGATGTGGCTCAGTGGTAGAGCTTGCCTAGTATGCCCAAGGCCCTGAGTTTGGTCCCTAGCACCACAAAAAAAATAAATAAAATAAAAATTTTAAAAAAGAGGAAAGAAATATAGGACAGTTTTTGCTCCAGTAAGAAAGATGAGCTGGGCATGGTGGTGCACACCTGTAATCCCAGCACTTAGGGAGGCTGAGACAGGAGAATTGCAAGTTCAAAGCCAGCCTCAGCAACAGTGAGGCGCTAAGCAACTCAATGAGACCTTTTCTCTAAATAAAACACAAAATAAGGCTGGGGATGTGGCTTAGTGGTCGAGTGCTCCTGAGTTCAATCCATGGTACCCCCCAACAAAAAAAAGAAAAGTGATGCTGGGCAGAGTGGCACACGCCTGTAATCCCAGCAACTCTGGAGGCTGAGGCAGGAGGATCACAAGAAGTTCAAAGCCAACCTGGGCAATTTAGAGACTCTATCTCAAAATAAGAAAGGGCTAGGGGTATGGCTCAGTGGTAGAGTACCCTGGGTTAAATCTCTAGTTCTGGGGGAGGAAAAAAAGTGCTCAACAAATCCTTACTGAATTCACATTTGGGGCTCTTCTCTGCCAGCCTGTGAAGGTCCAGAAGGTCACAGTGCAGGGTCAACATCCTGTAACACTCCGACTCTCACCTGCTGAGCTGAGAGCCTGTTTCTCCGTCAGTGTGCTCATTCCTCACGCGTTTCTGTTCTGGTGGAGCAGGGGGTGGAGGCCAGGGCCTGGCAAGTGCTAAGCAAGCGCCTGACCACTGAGCTGGCGGATGGACTCCATGTGACTCTGATGCTGCCCCATTCCACTGCACAGGGCAGAGACGGGTCAATGGGTTGGCGGGTGGGTAGGTTTTCCTGTTCTGTGTTAGCAGGCACTTAACACCCTCCTTCCAGGACTGCCTCCCGCCATGTTTCCCACACTCCTCAACTTGAACCCACTCCACATACCCTTCCCCCAACATGCCGTCCTTGCTTTCTGCTCTTTCCTTGGTCTGGAATGTGCCATTCTCCCGAGAACTCCATCTGTGGACACTGGCTAAGTTTATCAGCGTCTTTGTGACTCACCCTTCCCAGGGACTTAGCTGAGGGAGGCTGTGCCTCTGGCACCTGCACACCTCTGCACACCTGCACACCCTTCCCTCTCTTAGTATGGGGCAGGGACCAAAGCATCCTGTCTGGAGCCTGGCAGCTTGGGGGCGGTGATGTGCCCAGCCAGCCCCTGCCAGCTCCAGAGCTAAGTATGTGCAGCACTCAGTTTACATCTCCGTAGTAGCTTGAAATTGACTATGGTGCCTGGCGCAGCAGCACAGGCCTGCAGCATGGGAGGCGGAGGCAGAAGGATCATGAGTTCAAAGCCAGCCTCAGCAACTTAGCAAGACCCTGTCTCTAAATAAAATATAAAAAAGGGCTGGGGATGTGACTCAGCGGGTTCAGTCCCCAGTACCAAAAAAAGGAAAGAAAGAAAAGAAATTGACCATGGTGGGAATATTTACACTAGATAAATCAAGAGATAATTCCAATGAATCAGGCATTCCCATCACCAAAGCCCATTTATCAGCACACCAGTTAAAGGCAATCACCAAATTGGCATCTGATAAATTTCAAATGAATGAATATATTATGCTCTGGAAAATCCCCCCAAATTAAAGTCAATAGCTTTTAACTTCTATGACTCTGGGTTGACTTATCTTAGTGTTGTTCCTGCCATTGGTGAGGTCCTAACTCATGAATTTAACACAATAGGACTTAAACATTAGTGTGCACAAGAACAAGTTGGGGGCACTGGCAAAAATGCATGTTCCTGGGTCTGCTCTTTGCATTTCAGAGTCAGAGGAATATGCATTTGACCAAGAAGCCCGAGTGGTCACAGTGCAGGGTCAACACACTGAATCATTTGACCATTCTGCCAGCTCTGTTCTCTGCGGAAGCCATGGCAGACGGCCACCACCGAAATGGTCGGCCAACACCAAGTCCTTGCTTCTGTATCGGCTCCAGCTGTGCTCCTTTCCCCAAACCAACCCTTAGCTGGTGCTGCCTCCAGCCTGAGCGTCCCCTTCTCTCCTGTCCTCTGGCAGAGGCTTAAGGGGAATCTGGTAGCCAGGGGACAGCTAGGAAAGGGAAGGGTCTGGGTAATGAGACACTGAGTGTCTACAGCAGGTGCTGTGGGAGAGGAGTCCTGCGATCATGCACAGGTGAGTATTTAGTTCACCTGTGAGCCCAGAAGCCTCAGGATTCTGCTGGGGTGGGGGTGGTGGCAGCAAGTCGTGGGTAGCTGGGTCAAGGTTCCCAGGGGCAGGATGCTCTGGGCAGTACTCATAGCTGGAAGAGGCTCTGGGTCAAGTCTAGACTGGAAGGGTAGGAACACACAGGACATACAGATCAGATGGGCAGTAGTTTAATCAGCTCACACAAGGAAGTTTCAACCCAGGTCAAGGTCCTGGCAGACAGGGTGAGGGCCAGGCCTGATGGAATGAACCATAACACTAATCCCTGGCACAGGCTGTTTGCCTGATCTCCTCCTGTACACACCCAGCTGACCTTGGCCCAGCCAGAGCCCCCAGGTTTGACCTTGCAGCCAGGGATGGACCAGGAGCCCAGGCCCCCCACTAGCCCCTCGTACTCCACCCGGCATGCCCCCTCCTCCTCTCTTCAGATGCTCTAGAAAGCAGGTGTGAGGCGGGGCCCCTGGGGCTCACCAGCCCTCAAGGACAGACTCATTTCTTTCCAGGAAATGGCCAGTGATGAGCTGAAGGAGTTGAGGAATGCCATGACCCAGGAGGCCATCCGGGAGCACCAAATGGCAAAGACTGGCGGCACCACCACCGATCTCTTCCAGTGCAGCAAATGCAAGAAGAAGAATTGTACCTATAACCAGGTACCAGTGGTGCAGGATGGGGCCGGTGGGGGAGGAGTCCAGGGGCCACACAGCGGCTGAACCTGAGAGATGCTTAGGAAGGTGCCCGAGGGGAGAAAGCGCTAAGGTTCTCCAGGCTGCAGAGAGAAGGGCCAGCCTTGGGATACCACTGTGGTGCTCCTCTGGCTTCTAGAACATTTTCTAGATGTAGAAACAGCTAGTTATGTCACTATAAGGTGGGACCAGTGTATCCTGGCCTGCCCTGAAATAAGAATGAGAAGAGCCAGACTCAGGGTACAACCTCGGAGAGTCACTTATGGCTAGAAGAGAACTTGGTGTGAAGCCAGCTACCTTATTATTCACTGGGGAAACTGAGTCCCAGTGACCTCCCAGTCCCTTTTCCTCTCCAGGCCTCTGTCCTTCCATGGGTGAGATAAAGATGAATGAGGTGATTTCCAAAGTGCTTCCAGCTCATTTGAGTTCTGATGGGCAGGGCACATCTGTGGTCGGGGTGAGGCCTCAATGCTGCCTGTGAGACATGAGTCTTTTTTTTTTTTTTGGTACTGGAGATTGAACTCAGCGGCACTTGACCACTGAGCCACTTCCCCAGCCCTATTTTGTGTTTTATGTAGAGACAGGGTCTCACTGAGTTGCTTAGTGCCTCGCCTTGAACTCGTGATTCTCTGGTCTCAGCCTCCCAGGGGACATGTGTTGTGGCAACAGAAGAGATCAGTTCAGAAAGATGAACCCAAGTGCAAGTGCAAAGGCCAGGTTGAGCTGTTGAGATGCTGGGAGTGACTAATGGATGGCCAGGAGAGAGGGAAGTATACATTAGGGAGTTCTTCATGATAAGGGAATTGCCAAAGTGGGGCAGGAATATTGGTGCCAACCTCTAGGATTTGGACCTACTGGACAGGGGGAGCCATAGCAGATTCTAGGAAAGGAGAGTGACTTTGTGGCTGGTTCTCTCTCAGGTGCAAACACGCAGTGCTGATGAGCCCATGACTACCTTCGTCTTGTGCAATGAATGCGGGAATCGCTGGAAGGTCTGTACGTCTGTGTCTGTCTCCCTCCCTTATCACCCACGGACCCTGCCCAAAAGAAGAATACCCACATCCCGGAAGGGCTTCACACCTGGGTGCTTTCCAGCCCATGCAGAGTAGGCCTGCAGAGCCAGGGAGAGTGTCAGGTTGTCTGGGGAAGCTGGGAGAGACAGTGTATGTGCATGTTAGTTCTGGAAGGGCGCCCAGCTGGGGTGGGAGCAGTAGCCCCCATTTTGTTGATGGGTGGGCAAGCCTGTCTTTGGCACACATGGAATCTGCTTCCTGAGATGCATGGAGGGAAGGAAAGACAATAGCCCTGTGCACTCGGAACACACCTCTTTGCAAAGTGCTTTCACAGATGGTGTTTCCTCTGACCTGCTGCTGCAGGGAGGCCCAGCCCTGTGGGGGAAGAGCTGCCCCCAGGCCCGCCAGGCATCCTCTCTTCCCAAGGCAGTTCTGGAGGTTTCCCATGGCTGGGGCCCAGGCTGCCCCTCCCGCAGAGGCAGAGGCTTTGTTCTGAGCCAAGAACAGACTCCTCCATAAGACCCTTCCCACAGTGCTCCCCCACCCCCAAGCCCTCTCCTGAGAGAACTGGGTGTGGCCACGTGGTTCACGCCAGTGTCCAGTCCATCTGATTGATCTCACTTGTATGTGTACTGGGTGACCTGTGGGCCACCAGGAAGGCCACAGGGCTCCAACAGTTCTAAGGTGCTTAGCAAGGGGCCCACGGCTGGGCCTGGGATTGGGAGTCGGGAGCCCTGGCTTCACACCCCATTCTGCCCTCCTCGCTGTGTGACCCTGAACATGTCACTTGCCTCTCTGAGCAGAAGGGTGGTGAGAATACCTTTATCCCAGGGTTGATGTGAGGGTTGATACAAATGCACACAGAGTTTGTGAACAATAAGAAATGTGCCTTTATGATAACAGTCTTACTTTCAGACAAGGAAACTGAGCTAGAGAAACAGTTAAAATTCAGGGTTTGGAGCTCTGAAAGACAAGGCTCCAAGTTCCTGACCAATTGGTTTTCTGATAGAGGGCCTCCATGCCTTATTAGGGCCTCCTTAGAACTGCCATATCGTTTAAGGCAAAGGCTAGATGGTTATGTGTGTTTCCTTTATTTACTTTTTGAGCACCTAGGGGTGGTCAGTACAGTGGTCTAGTGGTTTAGAGCAGGGGCTTTGGCATCTGGTTCAAATCTTAGCTTTACTACTTACGGAATGGCTTAGCTTACTGCCCCAGCTCTCTAGGCCTGGACTTCCTCAGCTATAATATAGGGGTTTTAATATCCAGCCCACGGTGCTGTTCTGAAGATTACATATGTATGGCAATTACGTGCCTCACAGGGCCTCTGATTCCTCTTGCAGCATCTTTGTCAAATTAGAAAAAGACGTCTCTGCTGGGAATAGTGGTGTACACCTGCAATCCCAGTGAATTGAGAGGCTGAGGCAGGAGGATTATAAGTTCCAGGCCAGCCTCAGCAACTTAGCAAGACTGTGTTTCACAATAAAAAATAAAAAGGGCTGGGAATGTAGGCCTGTGGGAGAGTGCCCCTAGGTTCAATCCCCAGTACCGGAAGAAAGAGAAAGAGGAGATAGAGAGGAGAGGAGGGTGGGAATGTTCCTATGTTCCTTCTCGGCAGACAGCCCTGTCCCAGGGTACAGAGCAGAGTGTGGGCTGAGTTTCAGCCTCAGCTTACCACTCAGCCTAGGCTCTTTGTGCAGTCAACAACTTTCACAACCATACAAGAAAGCCCTGAGCACATATGTAAAAGCCATTCTTAGCACCATTTGATTATGTCATCTACTAGTATTCTGGGATTTGGGGCAAGTCATTTAATGAGCTGCTTGCTTACCTGTGCAAATCAAAGCAATACTAATGCCTGCCTCATGGGAAAACGTGAGAATGAAATGAGTTAAACATGTCACTACTGCCCCACGCAGAGTAAGTGCTCAATAAATGACTGCTCTTGTGATTGATGCCACTGTGGAAAGGTGTCCTGCATGCCACAAACCCAGTGCTTCCTCCCTGCCTCCTATTGGTTGGAAAGGCAGGACCCATTAGAGGTGGCGGCTATGTGGCTTCCGATGACAATGTTTTCATTTATTGTCCACTGCCATGGGGGAGACTGAATCTACCCAAGTGATTAGCAACAATCACAGTATGTTCTCAGCCATGAATGGAGGGGCTGTGTGGAAGGGCCACTCACTTCTTACCTGATCTCCTTCTCCCACTGGGCAGCATTATGATCCCATTTTACAGATGAATGGTTTGTTCAAGTCATACAGCTAATAACAGCCTAGCGGGGCTTTGGATCCTGGCCTGTGGTTCGGATCCCACCTTCTTCCTCATGTCCCAGCACAGCTGCCCTGGAAGACACAGGAACATCTCAGGTTCTGTTGCTTTTTTGGTTTTGTAGTTCTGCTGACAGGACCACCCGCCAGGACCGCAGCCTACGAGGGAAGGAAGAACAGAGAGGACGCCCTAAGCCACCCGAACTGGAGAAAAATAAAAGTTTAAATGAAGAAAAATACTGAACTCTGAATGAGGTAGTAGGGATTGGAGGGAGAATTCCTTATACAATTTGGTAATTGGTTATTAATAATGATTGGCTAACGGGGGGAGCCTGGCTGGGAAACAATGCTAAGAATCTGTTAACAGACCTCCTGTGGAAAGCCAGAGCATCAGAGCGGAAGGGTCACATCTTTCACAGTGGGCTAGCAGACCTTTGCTTTCATCCCTTCCATCCCATTTGAATCTCTATGCCTTTTCTGGATTGAAAAATACCAGAGGAGGCTGGGTGTGGTGGTGCACACCTGTAATCCCAGCAACTTGGGAGGCTGAGGCAGGAGGATCACAAGTTTGAGGCCAGCCTCAGCAATTTAGTGAGGCCCTGTTTCAAATTTTTTTAAAAAGGCTGGGGCTGTAGCCAGGTGTTAGAGTGTCCCTAGGTTCAATCTACAATACCACAGGAAACAAAAACAAACAAACAACAACAACAAAAAACAAACCAACACAAATCCTTCCCCACCCAGAACTGTCCTTGGGACATAGCCACTCTGTGGCTTGGCTCAGGGAGATATGACTCCCACACCAGGCAGGATCATCTCTACTCGTCATCTCTTCCGAAACTCCCTGCTATTCCCTGTTCACAGTTGGTTGGTTGTAGGGGACCTTTGAGGACTCCAGACCAGGTCCCTCTAGGTGGAGAACGGCTCCTCTAGAGGCAGGCTCTCTCAGTGAGGATTACCGCAGTGCCCCTGACTTCCACAACCTTTGGAGGTCCTGAGTCTCAGAATCTTCGCAGGCCCCAGCCCTGTGCTTCTCCCAGCTGCGTCTGTGGCCCAAACTTCACAGGAAGTCAGCAGAACGCAGGGGCATTGTCATGCTTCTCCCTTGAGGACATCAGCTTGCTTCTGATGCTGATAAGAGCTCTAGGCAAACTTGGAAACTTCTGGAAAAGCTCTTGGGAGCGGGTCTGTTGAGCCTGTTATGGGTCTCAGTGTGTCCCTGGCCTTCCGTCTGCCCCAGGCTGAGCTGCCTCTGTTATCTAGAATGGATGATGTACAGAAGCCTGTGGACTCCGGGGAGCTTGGGCAAGTCACTTAACCTCTCTCTCTGGCATGAACAGGCCAGACTGTGTCCATCAGCCTTCCACCCATGCTTTCTACTGCAAGGGACCAGAATCAGCCTTTTTTTTTTTTGGTACCAAGGACTGAACCCAGGGGCACTTAACCACTGAGCCACATCCCAGCCCTTTTAAATAATTTATTTAGAGACAGGGTCTCACCAAATTGCTTAGGACCTCACTAAGTTGCTGAGGCTGGCTTTGAACTTGCGATCCTCCTGTTTCAGCCTCCCAGGCCACTGGGATTACAGGTGTGTGCCACTGTGCCGGCTCCAGAATCAAAGTTGCCAATCTGATGGTTTTGAGTCCCCTGCCCAATGTGCACACCTGCCAATTTTTTTTGAGGGGGGTGGTACTGGAGATTGAACTCAGGGGCACTCGACCACTGAGCCACATCCCCAGCTCTATTTTGTGTTTTATGTAGAGACAGGGTCTCACTGAGTTGCTTAGCGCCTCGCCATTGCTGAGGCTGGCTTTGAACTCGCGATTCTCCTGTCTCAGCCTCCCTAAGTGCTGGGATTACAGGCGTGCGCCACCGCGCCCAGCTTCTACCTGACATTTAGAAGCTTCCATTTCCCCCACTGTTCTTGGCAGGGCCTTTGAGGCCCTGCAGGGCCGGCCTCTGCCTCACCCCCGCATTTGGTGCGCCAGCCACACTGGCCTCCCCCAGTTCTCCAGGGCATGCTGTGCTCCTCCTGGGCACAGAGGTTTTCCATAGCTCTTGGCTGGAACATGGGGTTTAACCCCATCTTCTCCATCTCAAAGATGAAGAGGGTGTGAGCCACTGCAGGTCAGCATTAACTTCTGCACCCAGGAAGGCTTCAATGGGAAGGGGAGACTGTT
The DNA here is from genome assembly GCA_004024805.1 of Geosciurus inauris. Lineage (NCBI taxonomy): Eukaryota > Metazoa > Chordata > Mammalia > Rodentia > Sciuridae > Geosciurus > Geosciurus inauris. The sequence continues at coordinate 14,965 of PVHX01016622.1, read as the reverse complement.
CCCTTGTAGGAGGAAAAGGACAAGCTTAGATGAAACAGGAGACATGCTTGGGATGGAGTAGAGAAAGCCTTTCAGGGACATTCTGGCTAAAGAATCTGAGAACAAAAAGGCCTATACAAGATCCTGTGACCCAATTTAGAAGATATTTTTCAAAAGGTGACAGGAGCTGTTGGGCTTGGTGGCACATGCTTGTAATCCCAGCAGCTCGGAAGGCTGAGGCAGGAAGATCACGAGTTCAAAGCCAGCCTCAGCAACAGCGAGGCGCTAAGCAACTCAGTGAGACCCTGTCTCTACATAAAATACAAAATAGGGCTGGGGATGTGGCTCAGTGATCAAGTGCCCCTGAGTTCAATCCCTGGTACAAAAAAAAAAAAAAAAAAAAAGGTTACAGGAAGCTAAAATACTGTACAGAGGTTTTCCTTGGCAATCTCACCCAGACTATCAAATCTGTCTTTAGTCCTTATTTTCCTTTAGTTCAAGGCATATGTCACCAAGTGCCTATTAGGATTCTCCTCCCAAGTGGGCCCTCCCCGTACAAGTGATCTGAAGATGCACTCACATCTTCTCTTTCCCAGGTCCCTTCTGCTTTCTCTTCTGTCAGCTAGTTCAGTCCTTGGAACCACCTGTGGCCTTTCCCTCCCCTCTTCACTTTATCAGCTACCAGTTCTACTGTCTCCCTAGTCCTGCCCTTCCCACCACTGCCAGCACCATGGATGTGGCCTTTCCAGTTTTCCCATTTCTGGGACTGGTGTGAAGGTTCCTTATTGGGCTCCCAACTTTCCCACATGGCTGTGAGTCTCCTCCCTGTCATCTTCAGCACACCACCATCAATGAGCCGATCAAATTCAGATTTCTTGGTTGATTTACAAAACTCCGCTCCTTCTGCCCTGTTTTGCTTCTGTTTGTTTTTTTGTTTTTGTTTTGAGGGACCTAGAACCTTTTATTCCTTTGACTGCCCTGAGGACCTTTACTCTCTGCCTGTCTTTGCTTTCTATCATCAGGATGATGTTCTTTTAATACTTCTTTGGCAGTGTCAAGAGTATCTGGGTGTCTTGGGCACGCGATGCAACTTCTCCCAACTTCCAGTTTTCATCTATAAAACAGTGATAAGAACCACCACTAGCTCCAAGGGTTGTTTATTCATTAAGTTAACACAAGGTGGGGCTGAGGTTGTGGCTCAGTGGTAGCATGCTTGCCTTGCATGCGTGGGGCACTGGGTTTGATCCTCAGCACCACATAAATAAAAAAATTTAAATGTAAATAAAAATCTACAACTAAAAAATTTTTTTAAAAAGTTAACGCAAGGAAGGCACAGAGAATCTTGCCCCATACAACAGCCTATCAGTAAATAGCTACTATTTTTCCTAGGCTTATAGGGGAGCATGTCACATTGTCTCACTTAACCTCTAGCCCCAAGTGACTATTATACTCTTTTTAAAAATTATACATCCCAGCTACTCAGAAGGCTGAGGTGGGAGGATCACCTGAGCCCAGAAGTCCAAGATCCCATCTCTAAAACTGTTTTAACCATTTTTAAGCATACAGTTCAGTAAGCTACACTCACACTGTTATGCAACTAATCTCCCCAAATTTTCTTCATCTTGAAAAACATACTATTAAGGAGCTCATTTCCCCCTCTCCCCACCTCTAGTAACTGCTGCTGTACTTTGTCTCTACAAATGTGTATTGTTATACTCTTTACAGGCTGAGGGACCCAAGGTTTGGAGAGTAATTTGTTCTAAGAAGACAGAACCTGGATTTGAATCCAGGTCCCGTCGCATTCTGAGCCAGTGTGAGATATGGCTTCACTTCAGCCAGCATCCGTGACATGTTTTACCTCCTCAAAAATGATGGCCACTCCTCTGGAGGGCCAGGGCCCTCCTCTGCCATTCTCACATTCACTCTCATAGCAGCTCTGCAGTCATGGTTGAGGGGTGGTGTCCAGTTTCCCAGTTTGGTGTCTGGTACAGAGGAGGACTCAATAATATGGGCCCATGTAATGTCTGCAGATAGGCTAGACAATACCAAATAAGCTGGAAAATAATATATTTTTAATGCAATTGTCTACTATTTATTCATTTGTTTATTTTTGGTACTGGGAATTGAACCTAGAAGCACTTTACCTTTACCAATGAGTCCTTTTTTTTTTTTTTTTTTTTTTTTAGTACTGGAGATTGAACTCAGGGGCACTCGACCACTGAGCCACATCCTCAGCCCTATTTTGTGTTTTATGTAGAGACAGGGTCTCACTGAGTTGCTTAGCGCCTCGCCATTGCTGAGGCTGGCTTTGAACTCATGATTCTCCAGTCTCAGCCTCCCAAAGTGCTGGGATTACAGATGTGCACCACTGCACCTGGCTGAGACAGGTTCTTACTAAGTTGCCAAGTGCCTTGTTAAGTTGCTGAGGCTGGCCTTGAACTAGCAATCCTCTTGTCTTAGCCTTCTAAGTTGCTGGGGTTACAGGCACCAAGTTAGCAATTGTATACACTTTTTGAAAATATTCTCACAGAGAAAACCAACAAAAATGTCTGATGTCAGAAAGCCTCCTGGTCCTCTGCAGCCCGCTACTCCAGGCCACCCCTCAACTGTGTCATCACCAGCTTTGCTGAGCCATAGCCAAGGGCAGAGACAGACGCCCGGCAGGAGGACAAAAGACACCATCCCTGCTCTGCTTCCTCCCCCTGCTGCTCTAATGCACTCTCTTCCCTCTAATCAGAACCTATCCTGGCCATTCTGGAACATGGTCTGTCCTTTCACGCCTCCAGGGCCTTTGCACATGCTGTTCTTGAAGCCTGGAACGCTTGTCTTCCCACCTTCTCCACCTCCCAGAAACTCCTACAGTCTTTGCAAAGCCAGCTCAGATGTCACCTCCTCTGGGAAGCTCCCTCTCCTCCCCTGAGCTAGGAGTCTGCCCCTAGCTCACCTTTGTGATAGCACTTGCAATACAGGGTCTGTTCAAAAGTCAGTGTGTCCCCCATGACCCAACTCCTTGTGGAATCAAGAGGAGCCCAGGTCACTTCTATATTTTGATGTTCCCCCACTTGAGAACAGAAATGACAAAACAGGAATACAAACATCAAAGCATGTTTTGTTTTTGTTTTGGTAGCAAGGATTGGACTCAGGGGTACTCGACTGCTGAGCCACATCCCCAGCCCTATTTTGTGGTGGTTGTTTTTTTAAATATCTTTGTTTTGTTTATTTATTGTTTTTTTTTTTAATGTGGTGCTGAGGATCGAACCCAGTGCCTCACATGTGCGAGGCAAGCACTCTGCCACTGAGCCACATCCCCAGTCCTATTTTGTTTTATGTAGAGACAGGGTCTCACTGAGTTGCTCAGCACCTCGCTGTTGCTGAGGCTGGCTTTGAATTCACGATTCTCCTGTCTCAGCCTCCCTAAGTGCTGGGATTACAGGTGTGCGCTACCACACCCGGCTAAGGCACATTTTAAAAAATTTAATAATACTTCTGATAACCAAAAAGTTATAACACAATTGTGCTGCTCACAACATAACAATCAAAGACTTATTAGCATGTAACAATTCACAGTGCACCACAGATGCAATGGTCTGGTGGGAGGGCACAAGTTTAAGGACATACATGGAGGGTCTTTGATCAAAACAGTATATCCAATATGATGCAAAACCTCATTTGGAAATAAGGTCCAAAGCCTAAATTGAAGATTTCGGACAGATGGCTCTCCTGGCCCCTTTCCCCAGTGATAAGCTGTACTGCTGCCTCTGCACACAGTAGGTGCTCATCCTCTGCTGAATGATGGGAACAAACTTGGCTTTCCAAGTGGTTACGGGAAACCCCACATACAGTAAGTATTCCTGAGAAACGCTGAAGTCCTGAACCGTGGGGCAGGAAGCCACCTCCTCCTCCAGTGACCCCATCCCTCAGATTCCAGCTGAAGGCTGGGACAGGAAGCCCTCCAGCCCCTGTCTTTCCTCCCTCCCCCTCTTCCCCATGCCCCCTCGGGGCTCCAAATGCAGTCATGCTTTCCATCCGCTGGCAGCCTCTCTCCTCTACCCTCTGGAGGGTCCCAGGTGAAGACAGAAAAAAGCTCTTACTCAGAAGGAGGCAAGCAGCCCAGCTGGGCTCCCGAGTCATCCTGCCCCCAGGCAGTCCTGAGGAATAAAAGAAACAGCAAGAGGACAAAGAAGGGCTTAAAGCACTGGAGCAAAGGGAGGGTGGGGGCAGGGGAGGCAAAGAAAGTTTACAAAGCAATCTGCCAGAGAATGGATGAAAAGGGAGCCCTGCTGGGCTGAGGGACTCAGGCTCTCCGCTCACCTTAGGCCCAGTTAGAAACCTGCAATTACTCAGCCAAAGCCTGTATCTCCCTCCGACCCTCCCCATTCCTTGGAGTCTGGTTTTTGACCCCTGACCTAGAGGTTTCCCTGAGTGTGAGGCCCCAGCTTTCTGGGTCTGTGACAGTTGGCAGCCTCATGTACCTCTGCTCTAGTAGGCTCACACAGCATCCGCCCGAACCCACCACTGGCCCAACTTCCAGTCTGAATTCCAACCAAAACACAAAGTGAGGCCAGATGCTCATAGCCATTGAGCCACTCTTAAGTTCCCAGATTTTCAAGGCCACTGAATACACTCATGGGCCTTTCTGTAAGTCTCCCCTGCCACCAAAGGTTGAATTAATAATCACAGCTATCACCTGAGTGATCTGTGTGGGGCACTCTAAGTCATCTCAGTCCTCACAACTTCCCCAGGTATGTGACTATCCCCATTCTACAGAAAAGGAACCCAGCGGGGTCTTTCTGATATGCAGCCTGGAATCCAACCCAGATCTGTCTGACCTTGATGCCCACACTCTAGGGATGTGGTCTCTTGGGAACCCTCCAGGATGGCAACTTCTTTGGTGTCCAGATCTAAAATTTTAGATGGGGCAGGATAGTACAATTCTGTGGCATTTAAACAAATCCTAGCCCCACAGTTGGGGATGGGAAGAGGAATAGGAGTGGGAGATGCTGCACTATGCCTGGGTAGGGTCCTAATAGTTCTTTTCAGACACTTGAGTAATTTAACCATAAATAACTGGGCACCGGGAACAGGACACTCAGTAATAAAAGCATGGCCCGGAGTCATGTTAAAAAAAAAAAAAATCAAGTCCCTCAGTGGGTGGATGTATCTGCAAAACAAAAGAAAAGCCCCTTTCCCAGCCCAGGCAGAGAAGTCTCCTGTACAGTTAGAGACAACAGGCTTCCGGGCACGTAGCCAAGGTTCTGGGGATATTTATAACTTGAAGAGGGTGGGAGTCCCTAATAAGCTGCTATATTCTTTTTCCATCACTTCCCTCTCCAAGGCTACAGAGAGCTCGGAGCTCTTCCCCATGCAGAATGCCTGCTTTGCCTAGTGCTCGACTTCCATTGTTTGATTCCCTCATCCTGGCTGGGGAAAGGGAAGGCTGCAAGTCCTTCCGTTCGGAGGAACTCCAGCTGAACGCAGCTTAGCTGCCAGTAGTGTTTCTTGGCCAGTTGTGGTCTCGGAGATCTGCCTATGAGCCTGTGGTTTCACCAAGGTCTTTGGAATCAGCCAACAATTTCTGGGCTTTGCCTGCAAGTCTACGGATTCGAGGTCGACCTGTGGGTGAGATCTCCGGAATCTACCAGCGATCGCCAGAATCTTTCTGCACATCAGTGGTCTGAGAAAGCTGCGGCTTCGGAATCTGAGGCCTCTTGGATCTTGAAGCCGGCGATCTAGTGGATCTCTGGCAGGCCAGAAGGTAAGTCTGTTCGTCCCCATTTCGGGTTTTCGGTTTCCTACCTTCACAATGACTGCTAGCATTCTGAGGGCTCGCCGGGCTCAGGCTCTCAGAGGTCCAGGGTCCCCTCCGTGAGCGAGGCCTCCAGAAACCCTTGCAGCAGACAAGCCCTGGGTGATGATAAGGATCGCCCGCCCTCGCCCCGGGGCCTGGGTCTCTCATCCTCACACGCCCTATTCTCACCCCCGCTTCTGATTTCCTTCAGGGTTTTCGCTTCTTGCCTCTCAACGGGCGCCTTCGTTAGAAGGACGCGGTTGCGGTTGGATGCCCCTAGAGGGTTAACAGCGACGGAGCCCGCACACCCCTGGCTGGGCCACCGATCGCACTCGCGCGCAGGAAGAGTGTCGCAGGGCCGACTGGGAGTTGTAGTCTGCGTGCGCGTAGGGCGCGAGTGCCGCGTGCACTGCTGGGAGTTGTAGTCAGCGTGCGCGTAGGGCTCGAGTGTCGCACGTGCTGCTGGGTGATGTAGTCTGCCTGCATGCAGGGTGCGAACGCCGACGCTGGGAAGTGTAGTGCGTAGGCGGGGCTCAAAGTTCCAGCGCGGCCTCCCGGGGGGAGTGGGCGGCTACTGCTTTTCACTCTGGCTGGTGCTGTCAAATGAGGGATAGATAATCCCAGCGGAACTGAGTACAGGCCAGCACCTAAATTAAGTCCGACTTCGCGGATAATAGGATGTGACTCAAAAGAAGTTTCTAGGGACGTGAAGGAAAGCAAGGCAACGTCCCTGGCTTAATCGGGCTGTGGTCTCCAAGAGAAGAAAGCGGGACATACTCCACCCTGGCCAAGAGAACGCGCTTTCTTCTTCACCCTTTTGTTCTTTTCCCTCCTCGGCTCTTGGCCTCTGACTGGCCTTTGTACGCCGGAGTGGAACTCCAAGTCCCGGCAGACCACCGGGCAGGCGCAGGCGCGATAGAGGTGCTCGGCCACGCTGCAGGAGGCGGGCCAAGGGTTCGGCATCTGATTGGTAGAGCATCTTGCAAGTTTCGCTCACTGATTGGCTGAGGCAGCTGCCGGAAAGGACCCAACCTCGAGATGGAAGTGCAGAGGCGTTCTGTGGGCTGGGTTGAGGAGCCGCCTCCCGGAGACAGCATCGTCTGGACCCTCAGCCAGGGAGGGACCACCCTGGGGCTGTCCTAGTGGATTCTGGCATTGCTTCCACCCGGTGGTGGCAGAGACACAGAGGGCGGATCATGCTCCGGAGTCAGGGAGGAGAGTGACCCAGCCCTTGTCCAGGGCCCTCCCCTCCCGCTTTGCGGCCAGAACTAACTCCAGCCCTGGGGAGTGGGCAGGGCCTGTTTGCCGTGCCTCACGCCCTGCTTTTCGCCTCCTTGAGCGCTGTCTGCTAGCTGCTTTTCCTGCTGTCTCTCCCGGGAGGCCAACTCTTGTGCCCGAGATGGCAGCTACCCTGCTCATGGCAGGGTCCCAGGTAAGCCGGGGGTGGTTTCTCGGACCTTGTGTCTGCTTAGCCACCTCGTCCGGCATTTCTCCGCTCTGCAAATCCCTGTGGGGAATTCTCTGGGCTTAGTAATTCTTTGGCTTCGGTATTTTACCTCCAGGGGCCTACTCTTGGGCTAATACAGCCGCAAACAAGCATATATTGAACACCTGCTGTATGCCTTTAAATGCTGGAGAGATTAAAGATGGACAGGACAGGAGCTACCCCGCCTGCTCACAGTCTCTTGGGAGAAAGACGCATCCGGTTAACCGTGATACAACGTGTTAAGTGCTGTATTTGCCGTAGCAACAAAGTGCTGTGGTGTGGAAACAGAAGAGGGAGTGATTAATTCTATCTGGAGCATCCGAGGGCGGAGCGGAGCAGAAGGGTGGGGGGCGGCACCGAAGAAAACCGTAATGAATGGCAGCATTTCACTAGTCTGAGAAAGATATTTCAAGAAAAGAAGAACATTGTATGTAAAACTGTGGAGTGATGAAATTGCTATCTGTGTTCTCAAAAAGGCATGGCTAGAGGATAAGGTCCCCCGATAGGGCAAGGGTATCTAGCTATGGAACCAGAGCAGTTCGGTTTTTGTTTTGTTGCTTGTTTGTTTCTTCTTTGAATTCTACAGAGCAGACCTAATGTCTTTTGCTTCCTCGACATTTCCAACCATGACTCGAGTTTCAAGAAGAAAAACTGTTACTAACCTCTTTGATACCGAGTAGTGAGGAAGCATTGTGTGATTTCAGGCACCTGTGACATTTGAAGATATGGCCATGTACCTCACCCGGGAAGAATGGAGACCTCTGGATCCTACACAGAGGGACCTTTACAGGGATGTTATGCAGGAAAATTATGGAAATGTTGTCTCATTAGGTAAGTAAGGGTTCTATCTTTCTTCACCCCAGCGTTTTTGAAACTATGTCAGAATGGCTTAGCTTTTCCAGCAGAGCCTGGTTGTTTGATTTTTTAAAGTCACTTAATTGGATATTGGCTTGAGTTGAGTGCTCAGGCTTTTACTCTAGGGCACTGGAAGATGAGGGATTCTAAGACAGGTTCATAGGAGGGCAGAAGCACTCGTTTGTGTTTGTTTTGGCTTCAGAGCCCCAGCCTTGCCTCAGGTTCTTTGTCTAAATAAGTTCTTGCCTAGAGATGTTTCAGAGTGAGTATGTGAAATATTCCAGAAGAATCCTGAAATAGTGGAATCATAAATTCTATTAGTGGAGGCAGATTCATTGCATTTGTCTGTCTTTTTTCTTTGGCAGTGCTAGGGATGGAACCCAGGACATCTCACATGCTAGGCAAGTACTTCTACCACTGAGCTATATCTCCAGCTCCCATTTTTTTCATGGTCTGCAAATCTCTTTTCTCTCCCAACTGTATTTTGGTCTGGGTGTAACTAGAATACATACTTTATCCGAGAATTGAACAGTCTTTTGACTCACTTTGTCTCCCGTTAGGACTGGACAAAAATTAGCAAGTGTGTATAGTTCACTGGGTCATCTGCCATTCATTAGAATGAATCCATTTTTAAAAATATTTATCCCATGGCTTTTCTCAGCTCAGAAGACAACTTGAAGGTTTCCTTCTTAACTTGGGCTTTCTCTGAGGTCCCGAGTTGTTTCCATCCCTTCTGTAGAAAAGCAACCATAAATAATGTCATCTATTCATGTCTTTAACCCAAATATTTCACTCAATCTAACAAAAACAAGAAATGAGAATCTTAAAAAGTTTAAATTTACATTCCTGTGGTTTAGCCCAAGGAGTGCTTATTAGGACAGAAGCACCAAAAAAAAAAAAAAAAAAAAAAAAAAAAGGAAAGAAAAGAAAAAGAAAAAGCTGGTTTCTTTTCCCAATAAACTTGGGAGAGGATTAAAGGGTTAAATAATGTTTACAAGACTTCTTTATCTCAGGACTCCTCAGAATCTTTGATGTATTATCAGACATTGTGGATTTCTAATGAGAGAATTGTATATATGCACCATTTACCAAACTAATTTATCCATGGGCCCTTTTCTCCCAGCATACCTACTAACCTCTTTCTGAAAAGTATACTAAGAAAACCATTGGGCCAAGCGCAGTGCCATATGCCTGTCATCACAGCATCTTGGGAAACTGAGGCAGGAAGATCACAAGTTCAAAGCCAGCCTCAGTGACTTAGTGAGGCCCTAAGCAACTCAGCAAGACTCTATCTCTAAATAAAATATTAAAAAAGGGCTGGGGATGTGGCTCAGTGGTAAAGTGCCCCTGGATGGTTCAATCCCTGGTACCAAAAAAAAGAAAAGAAAAAGAAACCCAGCTGGAAAATTTAGTGTTTGGTAGAAAATTCCTTTCAGACAGTATTTATGTTTTTGATTTTTATTTGAGAACTATACATCTATACATGCAATATAGTCAGTCAATGCCAAGAATGTTCTGATGCACGGCTTGGGGTGTAGCTCAGTGAGATGGGTTCAACTCCTAGCACCACACACACACAAAATAAGAATGTTCTCAGACATCTCTTGCCTTCTCCAATGTTCTCACATCTATTTTCACTTAAAAAGGCCACTGGAATGTAGCAAGTGACACTTTTTCTGTCAACTAAGATATGACATAGATAATTAAAAATTAATTTTTCTTCATACCCACCTAGTAGGTTCTTCTTAGTAAATATTATATGATGGTAATGATGAAAACTTGACAAGTTAAAATATATACATACATAAAATATCCAGGCTCTTGGCTTTTAGAAATTCTAATTTAGTCTTTTATGTTTCTGTTAATAGTTGTTTTTATCTTCCAAAACACCAGAAAAATGCACAGTTTTCATAAAAAGACATTAACTGTAGTCGTGCAAAACATTTTGAACTTCTTAATTTTCTTTTTGCAGTACCAGGGATTGAAACCAGGGCTAGGCAAGCTTTCTACCACTGAACTACACCCCAGACCTTTTTAATTTTATTTTGCTAAATTGCTTCTGACCTTGCTATATTGCTGATGCTGGCCTGGAACTTGTGATCCTCCTGCCCCAGCCTCTGAAGTGGCTGAGATTACAGGCCTGCACAAGCCCTAACCAGAGCATGAACTTTTTTTTTTTTTAAGTATTTTTTAGATGTTGATGGACCTTTATTTTATTCATTTATTCATATGTGGTGCTGAGAATCGAACCCAGTGTCTCACACATGCTAGGCAAGTGTTCTACCACTGAGCCACAACTCCAGCCCCAGAGCATGAACTTTTTATCTGACATCCAGGCTCTACCATTTACTGCTATGACTTTGGGCAAGTCACTTCACTTGTTAAGGTCTTGGATTCTCATTCATAAAGACCATCATAATGCCTGCCTCTCAGGATGGCTGCCATCATAAGTGAAATAACGCAAGTAAAGAACTTAGTGTAGAGCCAGGCGTGGTGGTGCAGGCCTGTAATCTAGCGGCTCCGGAGGCTCAGGCAGGAGGATCACAGGTTCAAAGCCAGCCTTAGCAATCTAGCGAGTCCCTAAGCAACTCAGTGAGACCCTGTCTTTAAATAAAATACTAAAAAAGGACTGGGGATGTGGCTCGTGGTTAAGTGGCCCTGGGCACAATCCCCCGTACCAAAAGCAAAAAGAACTTAGGGTACCACCTGCACACAGTGCATTCCCCGGTCTCATTGTTTACGCTTTATTACAGATTTTGAGATCAGGAGCGAGAACGAAGTGAATCCAAAGCAAGAGATTAGCGAAGATGTAGAATTTGGGACCACATCTGAAAGACCTGTTGGGAATGCCGAGGAAAATCCTGAAGGTGAAGAGGCCTTTGGAAGCGGGGACCGGTCGGAAGGACAGTGGGGGGATTTGACAGCAGAAGAGTGGGTAAGCTATCCTCTGCAGCAAGTCACCGACCTGCTCGTGCACAAAGAGGGCCACACGGGCATCCGCTATCACATATGTTCCCACTGTGGAAAGGCCTTCAGTCAGATCTCGGACCTTAACCGCCACCAGAAAACCCACACGGGAGACAGACCCTATAAGTGCTACGAGTGTGGAAAGGGCTTCAGTCGCAGCTCCCACCTCATCCAGCACCAGCGCACGCACACCGGGGAGCGGCCGTACGACTGCAGCGAGTGCGGCAAGAGTTTCGGGAGGAGCTCGCACCTCATCCAGCACCAGACCATCCACACGGGCGAGAAGCCGCACAAGTGCAGCGAGTGCGGGAAGAGCTTCTGCCGCCTGTCGCACCTCATCCAGCACCAGAGGACGCACAGCGGGGAGAAGCCGTACGAGTGCGAGGAGTGCGGCAAAAGCTTCAGCCGCAGCTCCCACCTGGCGCAGCACCAGCGGACGCACACGGGCGAGAAGCCCTACGAGTGCAACGAGTGCGGCCGGGGCTTCAGCGAGAGGTCGGATCTCATCAAACACTACCGCGTGCACACGGGCGAGAGGCCCTACAAGTGCGACGAGTGCGGGAAGAACTTCAGCCAGAACTCCGACCTGGTGCGGCACCGCCGGGCGCACACCGGGGAGAAGCCGTACCACTGCAACGAGTGCGGCGAGAACTTCAGCCGCATCTCTCACCTGGTGCAGCACCAGCGCACCCACACCGGGGAGAAGCCCTACGAGTGCAACGCCTGCGGCAAGAGCTTCAGCCGCAGCTCCCATCTCATCACACACCAGAAGATCCACACCGGGGAGAAGCCCTACGAGTGTAACGAGTGCTGGCGGAGCTTTGGCGAAAGGTCGGATCTCATCAAACACCAGAGAACGCACACGGGAGAGAAGCCCTACGAGTGCGTGCAGTGTGGCAAAGGGTTTACCCAGAGCTCCAACCTCATCACGCATCAGAGAGTGCACACGGGAGAGAAGCCTTACGAATGTACCGAGTGCGAGAAGAGTTTCAGCCGGAGTTCGGCCCTTATTAAACACAAGAGGGTTCACACCGACTGAGTCCTGCGATTAGGACTGAGAAGTGATTCGTTTGGAGGTACAGTTTTAGTTGACATCTGTGAGCTGTCTTGAGGCCGAGCTGCTTTTACCCTGCTGACTTTCCTAGTTGTGGGCTGCAATTAGAACATCCAAGAAGCCCGTCCCTATGACATTCAGACCCACAGCTCTGGGAACTTTAGCCCCTCCTCCAAAAGAGAAACGTTCGTTCAGTTTTTATTTACTCAGTATGAATGGATTACTTCATCAAATGCAGTCCTGCAAGTAGCTAGAACTCTAACACCAGGGCAGATGCTGGTGCGTGCTCAGGCCTGGGGTTGGAATGAATCTTTGAAGGTTGCTTCTCCCATCCAGGGCCCAAAAATCTTTGCTAGGGGAAATGTGGACTGTAATAGGGTGGTCAGGTTGCTTTGGAAAAAGGCAACCAGACTTGGCCTGAATTGCCTTCCCTTTCACACATCAGAGTAGGGGGCACACACATCCTCCCCTCCAAAGGGCTTTCCCTTGAGTGGCTCTGCAGCTTTCCTTCTTCCTGAGAGCAGGATTCTGCAAGATGAAGGCTCGTTGTTCCTAATTAACTCGTTTGAAGCTCGTGTCTTTGTGACACAACTGAAGATACAAGTGTGAAAGGAAAAACGAGACATGGGTTTGAGGACCAAGGACCCATCATCGATGGTGACTTTAGCCAGAGATGCCCACTGTTGTGATTGCTGTTAATCACGTTTATGAATTTTCTGTGGGAATCATTGTAGGGAATATTGTAGGGAAAATATCTTCAAGGAAAGATAGGACCATAAGTGACAGTGGAGTGAAAAGAGCAAGCGGAACGGAACGCCTACAGGGAAGGAAGCGCAGAGTCCCTTGCTAAGGAATTAGGTCATTCTGTATTTCCCCCTCTAATCTTTAAGGTCAAGTCTCCCTATACTCCTAACTCTAGGGTTTGATAGGCCCACATCCTAGTGTTTATCTTAGCTTGCTAAGGGCATGTCTCTATACAGTGAAATGTGTACTCCTTTGGTTTCTCTAATAGTGGTAACTGAATTTACAAAGAATTAGCATGTTCTTGGGTGATGTGGATCATGTGACAGAACTACAGGCATAACTCCAGTGTGAGAAATGTCTTTTTTGTTTTTCATTTGTTATGGAAAAAATTTTAAATGCTAGTGCTCATGTGTGCACTGTCCTGTAAGGTTTGTCTTTGTATAGAACTCAGCACTTATTTGTATGTTTCCATCATTTGGAGAGAGAACGACTGGACAGTAGTTTGATTGTCCTTTTCTCAGACTGAATTATCTTCTATGGCAATGAAGACCTCTTTGGCTTAGTCAGAGGAATTAATAAACCTAGGTAGGAATGTATTCTCATCCTCCCAACGCACAGATAGAAATGGTTAAATCAAGAGTTGGGGCTGGGCACGGTGTGCAGGCCTGTAATTCCAGTGGCTGGGGAGGCTGAGGCAGGAGGATTGTGAGTTCAAAGCCAGCCTCAGCAAGGGCAAGACACTAAGCAACTCAGACTCTGTCTCTAAATAAAATACAAAATAGGGCTGGGGGTGGGGCTCAGTGGTTGAATGCCTCCGAGTTCAATCCCCAGTACCCAAAAAAACAAAAAATAAAACAAGAGTTGGCCCCACTTAAGCCCAGTAGTATCAATTCTCCATATCTCAGCCCAAGCAGGAATTAAGAAATAACCCAAATATTGATACTTCTTCAAGTCTGTGGGGGATGGAAAGGAACTAGTGCCCAGGAGGTAGGGCTAGAATAAGGAATGTATTTTCCTTTGAGAGGGCCCCAGCATGTTCCTACCATGCTTTCTTGTGAATGTTGTAACATTTGGAAAAAAAATGTTTTTGCCATATCTAGGACTTGGTGTTAAAGAAGCCGTGGTCACTCTCTGGCAGTGACTGTACTATATAGTGAGTTATTGTGAGAACGCTGTGTGGGATCACATCACTTGCAAATGATACAACCTCAAAAGTAACAAAATGAAAAATCACTCCAAGGGGCTTTCTTCATGTTGCCACTCATATTGAAAACAAACGTAGGGCAGAGCATGTCTTTTTGTTCTATACAAAATCTAGCAGACTGTGAGTATTCCTCTTTTAGTTGTTGAGTGACTTGTATGTTCTTGGTAACTAAACTCAACTATGTCTTGTCCCATATCAGTGTTGCTGATGGTTTTAATGATTTCTGCATTCTTCTGGTGCTGCGTGGAGCCACTACAAGTGTCACCCTGAGAGTGAGCATAGAAGTCAGTGCCTCTGTGACCTAACTATCTCACACTCTTCTCTTTCCCTGCTCTTCTTGCCTCACCCCAACTTGTTCCTGCTGCTGCATTTGGCTTCTTAGAGGTGAAGGGCTCAAGAAAAGGTTTCTGAGTGAGCATCCATCTCCATACACGTATGCTCCGGTGGGGAAGTTAAAAGGGCAAGGGCCACATGGCCCTGTCTCCTCTTTCTGCCCATTTGCTATACTGAACTGGGTGTAGAAGTCCTGCATCAGACCCTCCTGGCTAATGGTTTTTGCATGGCTTCTGCTCTCAAGTCCCTGGCTGCTTCTGCACATGAACACCCTGCGTCTGTTTTCCATGGATGTGGAGAGTGAATGAACAAGTAAGTCTGTAGAGCATTTTCCCTCATGGTATTGGTCACAGTTACCTAGTGTCGATCGACATCTGTATTATCCTAACGATATTCTATAATTAAAAGTACAATTTTAAAAATCAAAACAGCTGAGAATTATTTTAGTAATTCACGGGTGCATATAAGGGCTTTGCATCAGATTCATTGAAATTGGGTACGACTTTCTTGACATTGATGCTTTTTTGTAACACACTCTGTACAGATGTTCTTTTT
>PVHX01016621.1:0-42671 GCA_004024805.1 Geosciurus inauris | reverse complement strand
TATTCCACCACCTTTACTGTCCCCATGCCCCTTCCCCCCTTACACCCCTGTGAACAGAGTTCCTCCATTGTTCCCATGTCCTTCCCCACATTATGGCTCAGCATCCACTTATCAACAAGTACATTCGGCATTTGGTTTTCTGAGATTGGCTTACTTCACTTAGCATGATATTCTTCAACTCCATCCATTTACCTGTAAATGCCATAATTTTATTCTCTTTTATTGCTGAGTAATATTCCATTGTGTATATATACCACAGTTTCTTTATCCTTTCATCTATTGAAGGGCATCTAGGTTGGTTCCACAGTTTAGCTATTGTGAGTTGAGCTGCTAGCAACATTGAAGTGGCTGCAGCACTGTAGTTGCTGTTTTTAAGTCTTCTGGGTATAGACTGAGGAGTGGGATAGCAGGCTCAAATGGTAGTTCCATTCCAAGTTTTCTAAGGAATCTCCATACTGCTTTCCAGATTGGTTGTACCAATTTGCAGTTCCACCAGCAACGTATGAGCGTGCCTTTTTCCCCACAACCTTGCCAACACTTATTGTTGTTTGTATTCTTGATAATTGCCATTCTGACTGGCATGAGATGAAATCTTAGGGTAGTTTTGATTTGCATTTCTCTGTTAGAGATGTTGAACATTTTTTCATATGTGTGTTGATGGATTGTATATCTTCTTCTGTGAAGTTTGTGTTCAGCTCTTTGGCCCATTTATGGATTGGGTTGTTAGTTTTTTTGGTGATAAGTTTTTTGAGTTCTTTATATATCCTGGAGATTAGTGCTCTATCGGATATGTGTGTAGCAAAAATTTGTTCCCAGAATGTCGGCTCTCTGTTCACTTCATTGATTATTTCTTTTGCTGAGAAGAAACTTTTTAGTTTGAATCCATCCCATTTGTTGATTCTTGATTTTACTTCTTGTGCTAAAGGAGTCTTATTAAGGAAGTATGGTCCTAATCCGACATGATGAAGATATGGGCCTATTTTTTCTTCTATTAGGTGTTGGGTCTCTGATCTGATTCCCAGGTCCTTGATCCACTTTGAGTTGAATTTTGTGCATGGTGAGAGATAGGGGTTTAGTTTCAATTTGCTGCATATGGATTTCCAATTTTCCCAGCACCATTTGTTGAACAGGCTATCTTTTCTCCAGTGTATGTGTTTGGATCCTTATCTAGTATAAGGTAACTGTATGTAGCGGGTTCGTCTCTGTGTCTTCTATTCTATACCATTGGTCTACATGTCTATTTTGGTGCCAGTAACATGCCATTTTTGTTACTATAACTTTGTAGTGTAATTTAAGGTCTGGTATTGTGATGCCTCTTGCTTCAATCTTCTTGTTAAGGATTGCTTTGGCTATTCTGGGTCTCTTATTCTTCCAAATGAATTTCATGATTGCTTTTTCTATTTCTATAAGGAATGACATTGGGATTTTAATTGGGATTGCATTGAATCTATATAGCGCTTTGGGAAGTATGGCCATTTTGACAATATTGATTCTGCCTATCCAGGAGCATGGGAGATTATTCCATCTTCTAAGGTCTTCTTCAATTTCTTTCTTCAGTGTCTTGTAGTTTGCATTGTAGAGGTCTTCCACCTCTTTCATTAAATTGATTCCCAAGTATTTTATTTTTTTTGAGGCTATTGTGAATGGGATATTTTTCCTAATTTCTCTTTCAGAGGGTTTATCACTGATGTATAGAAATGCAATTGATTTGTGGGTGTTGATTTTATATCCTGCTACTTTGCTGAAATCATTTATTAATTCTGAAAGTTTTCTGGTAGAATTTTTTGGATCCTCTAAGTATAGAATCATGTCATCCGCAAATAATGATAGTTTGAGTTCTTCTTTTCTGATTCATATACCTTTAATTTCTTTTGTCTGTCTAATTTCTCTGGCTAGTGTTTCAAGGACTATGTTGAATAGCAGTGGTGAGAGAGAGCATCCCTGTCTAGTTCCCATTTTTAGAGGGAATGCTTCCAATTTTTCTCCATTTAGGATGATGTTGGCCTTGGGTTTAGCATAGATAGCTTTTACAAAGTTGAGGTATGTTCCTACTATCCCAAGTTTTTCTAGTGTTTTGAGCATAAAAGGGTGTTGTATTTTGTCAAATGCCTTCTCTGCATCGATTGATAAAATCATATGATTCTTTAAGTCTATTGATGTGATGTATTACGTTAATTGATTTCCGTATGTTCAACCAACCTTGCATCCCTGGAATGAACCCCACTTGATCATGGTGCACTATTTTTTTGATATATTTTTGTATGCAATTTGCCAGAATTTTATTGAGAATTTTTGCATCTATGTTCATCAGGGATATTGGTCTGAAGTTTTCTTTCTTTGACGTGTCTCTGTCTGGTTTTAGAACCAGGGTGATACTTGCCTCATAGAATGAGTTTGGAAGAGTTCCCTCCTTTTCTATTTCATGAAATAGTTTGAGGAGAATTGATCTTAATTGTTCTTTGAAGGTCTTGTAGAACTCAGCTGAGAATCCATCTGGACTTGGGCTTTTCTTTGGTTGGAAGCCTTTTGATGGCATCTTCTATTTCCTTGCTTGAAATTGATCTGTTTAAGTTGTGTATGTCCTCTTGGTTCAGTTTGGGTAGGTCATATGCCTCTAGAAATTTGTCCATGTCTTCAGGGTTTTCTATTTTACTGGAGTATAAATTTTCAAAATAGTTTCTAATTATCCTCTGTATTTCAGTAGTGTCTGTAATGATATTTCCTTTTTCATCACGAATTTTAGTAATTTGGGTTTTCTCTCTCCTCCTTTTCGTTAGGGTGGCTAAGGATTTGTCAATTTTGTTTATTTTTTCAAAGAACCAGCTTTTTGTTTTGTCAATTTTTTGAATTGTTTCTTTTGTTTCAATTTCATTGATTTCTGCCGTATTTTGATTATTTCCTGTCTTCTACTTCTTTTGGTGTTAATTTGTTCTTCCTTTTCTAAGGCTTTGAGATGAAAAGTCAATTCATTTATTTGTTGGCTTTTACTTCTTCTAATGAATGAGCTTAGTGCTATGAACTTGCCTCTTAGCACTGCCTTCATGGCATCCCAGAGATTTTGATATGTTGTATCAGAGTTTTCATTTGCCTCTAAGAATTTTTTTATCTCTTCCTTGATGTCTTCTGTTATCCATGCATCATTCAACAGCATATTATTTAGTTTCCAGGTAATGGAGTAGTTTCTGTTTTTTAATCTGTAATTGATTTGTAGTTTTATTCCATTGTGGTCAGATAGGATGCAGGGTAGAATCTCTATTTTTTTTTGTATTTGTTAAGACTGGCTTTGTGACATAACATATGATCTATTTTGGAAAAGGATCCATGTGCTGCTGAGAAAAAAGTGTATTCACTTGTTGATGGATGGAACACTCTATATATGTCTGTTAAGTCTAAATTATTGATAGTTTCATTGAGATCTATGGTTTCTTTATTAAGTTTTTGTTTGGAAGATCTATCCAATGGTGAAAGAGCTGTGTTAAAGTATCCAAGTATTATTGTGTTGTGTTCTATTTGATTCTTGTATTTGAGAAGGATTTGTTTGATATACGTAGAAGCCCCATTATTTGGGGCATAGATATTTATGATTGTTATGTCTTGTTGATGTATGATTCCTTTAAGAAGTATGAAATGACCTTTATCTCTTTTTACCATCTTTGGTTTGAAGTCCACTTTATTTGATATGAGGATGGAAACTCTTGCTTGTTTGCAGGGTCCATGTGAGTGATATGTTTTTTTCCCATCTTTTCAATCTCAGTCTGTGGATGTCTTTTCCTGTGAGATGAGTCTCTTGAAGATAGCATATTGTTGGGTCTTTTTTTTAAAATACAGTCTGTCATTCTGTGTCTTTTAATTGGTGCATTTAGGCCATTTACATTCGGGGTTATTGAGATATGATTTGTAATTCCAGTCATTTTGGTTTGTTTTTGGTTTTTACCTTGAGTTGTTTTCTCTTTTGAATGGTCTTTCCTTTAGTGTAATTTCTCTCTTTGTAAATTTTCATTGTTGTTTATCATTTCCTCCTATGGAATATTTTGCCAAGAATGCTGTGTAGTGCAGGCTTTCTTGCTGTAAATTCTTTTAACTTTTTTTTATCATGGAAGATTTTTATTTCATCATCAAATCTGAAGCTCAATTTTTCTAGATATAGGATTCTTGGTTGGCATCCATTGTCTTTCAGGGCTTGGAATATGTTATTCTATGATCTCCTGGCTTTTAGGGTCTGGGTTGAAAAATCTGCTCAGATATGAATTGGTCTCCCCTTATATGTATTCTGGTTCCTCTCTCTTGCGGCCTTTAAAATTCTATCCTTATTCTGTATGTTGGGCATTTTCATTATAATGTGCCTTGGTGTAGATCTGTTGAAATTTTGTATGTTTGGTGTCCTGTAAGCCTCTTGTGTTTGATTTTCCATTTCATTTTTCATATTTGGGAAATTTTCTGATATTATTTCATTGAAGAGATTGTGCATTCCTTTGGTTTGAAATTCTGCACCTTCTTCTATCCCAATAAATCTTAGATTTGGTCTTTTGATGCTGTTCCTTATTTCTTGTATGTTCTGTTCATGATTTTTTACCATCTTCACTGTATGGTCAAGTTTGTTTTCAAGATTGTATATCTTATCTTCATTATCTGAGGTTCTGTCTTCCAGGTGATCTAGTCTGTTGGTGATGCTTTCTATTGAGTTTTATATTTTGTTTATTGTTTCCTTCATTTCAAGAATTTCTGATTGGTTTTTTTTTTTTTCACAATCTCTAGCTCTTTCTTAAAGTAATCTTTTGCTACTTGTAATTGCTCTCTTATCTCTTTGTTAGAATGATTGATAGTTGCCTTTATTTGCTCTCCTATTTCTGTGTTGGATTGATCCATTTTTGCCTGTAATTGTTCACTTATGTCATTCTTTAGTTCACTGATCATTTTAATGAAATGATTAAATGAAATGATTAAACATTCTGAATTCTTTCTCTGACATTTCATCAACTGTGAAATGTCACAGTGGTATCAAGGTTTATTTGGGGCACTTTCTTCCCTTGTTTTTTCATGTTGTTTGTGTATCTTCCTTTCTTGAAATACCAATCTGAGGTATTGCGGCTTCTATCCTATAATCTTGTATTGACACTCCAGATTATTTGTGTATGACCTTGGAGCTACTTCTGTTTCCCCAGTGTCCCCAGATGGGCACTACTGCCACTAAAGTTGGTCCGGAGTTAGTGGATGTACATCTAGAGGGCAGTGGGAGTGGCCTTGACTGAGCTCCTGAGGCGGCCCCTGAGGGCTGTTTTGCCCCTCTCTTGCACTCCTGCTGGTGTCAGGAACTCTGGAGCGGAACTGGAGGCAGGCCCAGGTCTCACTTAGGCAGGGTCACAAGCAGGAGAGTCTGTATGCGACCCTTATAGTGAATGTGAGCTCCCCTGGGGCTGGAGGCCAGCAGGCTCTGGTCTGCCTTCAACTGGGCACCCCTGGCATTCCCTAAAGGTGGTTTTGGGCCTTCTCTCCCGCCTGACCACAGGAGCTCTGGAGCAGAACTGAGGTGTGCTTAGGGTGCATTTGGGTGGGGCCTCTTCATGCTGGGATCTCTGCAGGCGACTCTTACCCTGGGTGTGCCTTCCTCTGTGGCTAGGAGGTAGCAGTCCCTGGTCTCCCTTTGGCTGGACAACTGTGGAGGTTCCTGAGGGCAGATCAAGGCCCTCTGTGGCTCCTGCCGGTCCACAGGAACTCTGGAGCAGAACTGGGGTGGGCCCAGGCTGCCCTTGGGCGGAGCTGCCTCGCATTAGGGTCTCTGCAGGGACTCTTACCCTGAGTTTGGGCTCCCCAGTGGCTAGCGGCTAGCAGTCCCTGGTCTCCTGTTGGCTGGACACCTGTGGAGTTTCCTGAGGGTGGATTTGGGCCCTCTGTGGCTCCTGCCCATGCACAGGAACTCTGGAGCAGAAATGATTAAGTGTTCTTATGGATGATAGGCTGATGCTATTAAAAAAGACTGTGTCAGACCACAGACTTGCACAGAAGCCACCACAGTCTTATATACAAGTACTTCTGAGGATGCAGATCTGGTACTTGTTTAACCTCAGAGTGAGGTTGGTAATCTTTGTTGATAATCTTTGTGGCCAAGGACAAATGTTATTTTGATGGTTTGGCAGACACAGAAAGCTTTGTCTTCATATCTGATCACTATTCTTATTTAGCCATCTTGGTTATCAGGTAATACATGTATTCCAAGTCTTTTTTTCATATTTAATTTATTTATTTGTTCTATTTAGGCTTACATGATAACACAGTGCAATTTGATCATTGTACATAGATAGAGGATAACATATCAATTCTCTAGTTGTAAGTTGTATAGAGTCACAACATATATGCAGTCATACATAAAGTTAGGGCTATGGTGACCATCATATTCCACCACCCTTACTGTCCCCATGCCCCCTCCCCCCTTACATCCCTGTGAACAGAGTTCCACCATTGTTCCCATGTCCTTCCCCACATTGTATTCTAAGTCTTTTTTGGCCCTTTTCACTTCATGAGTCATTATAGGGAGAGGAGAACCTCCCCACTGAGGATAGAGTAATTGTTGGTACCAATGGGCTGAGACTTCCTGCATCTTCAGTGCCTACCAGGCACTCTGGGTCTAATATGACTTCTGGAAGTCACTTGCCTTCAGCAAGAGAAATCATTAAATACTCTCACTTATGTTGACAAATCTTTGTAATAACTAAGAGGTTGATTATTAGTAAAGTGAGCTCTCTGGTCGACTTCCCTATCCTGCATGTAGAAGTTAGAAAAAATATGATTGCTGTCTGGTTTCACATACTAATAAAGGATCAGAGCAAAGGGGCACAGAAAGAGATGAGCTTTGAAGCAGGGTGCAATCTGGGTCAACAGTGAAAAAGCAAAAAGGATTGCCAGCCATGAGAGGTCCAAAAAATTTCCAGTCCCACTAGCTCTTCTGAAATGTACTGCTCAGCCTGTCTTAGCATAGGGCCATTATGTTACTTTGACAAGCATTCTTTGATAAAGATTTGACCTCTTGTATAGGTCTGCCTATAGGGTTAAAAAAAATCCAATGTAAATAGTCTGATTTCTTTATTTCTTATTTCTTTACTTTTTATTCTTATTCTTTTTAGTTATATACAACACTTGGATAAACTCTGACATTATTACAAAAGCAAGGAACACAATTCACTCCAGTTTGTTCTTATTTTTGTTATATAAACTGACTTTCTGTTGTGTACCTCAGACTGTATACATTTAGGTTATCTGAAGCCAGTCTCTGCAAAGATCTCCATGTCTGCAAAGCAGTGACCAGATCCTGGGACCTGGGATCTGTAACAGAAGTGGTACTGAAATATTTTAAACATGGTTAAAGAGGCCCCACCTAACTGGGTTTTGCCCCTTTGGACCCCCTAATAGCCAGTCTGCTCCTCTTGCTTTTTGGTCCATATATCTGCAGCTGTCTGGTCTCATTCATAAGTAAAGGCTGGAAGCCATCAAGTCACAAATGATATTTTCTCAGGAGTATGGATAGTGAGGCCTAGGACTGTGTGACAACCAACCCTATTTAAGATTAGCTTGGAAAATATTTCATTCCTCTAAAGTGCCTTTTGATGGCACCTGAATCCAGCTTGAAGAACTTATAGAAGACATACCTTCACCCTTTAGCACTTCTAGAGAATATGGAATCAAAATAAGAACGGGAATATTCCTTACCCTGCCCTGGTTTTCTATTGCCTGGGTGTTCTAGCTGAATTTTCATCACATCCTAAATCTTGCTAGTCTTTGAGGATGGGATGCCTGAAGGCCAGAAGCTCCTCTTCAGGTGGGCTGGCTATAACCAGCTGGATCTAAGAGTAGTGCCATAGTGAGCCTCAGACCACCTCTAAACCTTTGTTCTAAGAAAAGGCATAGATATTCCTCTCTTTAATTAGCCTGTCCTCCCCCTCATGCCTTTTCTCCTCTACCTACAACTTTCTGACCCCAAAGGGTGGGAAGTTGGTTTGTGCGTTTACCTCTCACTTCTATTCTTGTCCAAAAATAAAAGTCTTTTTTACTGTTCAGCTGGTGCCTGGTCTTGTTTTGGTTCTAAAATTCTCAGAGGAAAAAGTACCCAGTCTTTGAGGTAAAAAATTGGTAACAAATCAGTGACTGCAGTGTGAAGTGCTGAAGGGACTCTCCTGGCAGGGCCAGATAAACATTCTTGAGACCTAATATATGCTTCAATTAAATGAATGAGGCCAGTTCGTAACTGTGGTCTCTTCACCTTCTGAATATAGCCCTCAATGCTTTAAATTAGCCGCCCTTGAACACACCCACTACCGAAGATGCCTGCTGAGGATTTGGGAAACAAATAACTGCCAAATTAACAAGTGAATCCTAACATGCCATCGGGACCCTCTGGGACCCCCTACCAGAGCACACCTGGAATGTAACCCTTTAAAACACCCCTGTCCCTGCTGATCTAGAGATTCACAGCCTTTGGGACAGAAGTCTCCTGTGTTTCTCCTTTGCTAGCAAAGCAATAAACCTTCTTTTTCCTTTTTCTCAAAACCATGTCCTCATTATTAAATTGGCATTGATTGGCATTGGGGACAAGGACTGAGCTTTTGGTTACAACTGGATAGAGTTTTTGTCTTCAGCTGCCTTGCCAGCCTGATAGCAGGAAGCATTTTCTAACAAGCTGTTCTAAATCATGTTGGTTTTGTACTTCAGTATGTGGAATTACTTTTTGGGATGTTGGCAAAAACAAAACCCAAGGGTACCTTTTAAGTAAAGGACCTAGTGTTTACAGTCCGCAGTGAAAATAAAATAATGAATACCCTGGAGGGATCTTGAAGGCAGGGCTGGAATTTCAAATTTGTTATAATTATTTTCCATCCAGCCTGAGAGCTATGAAACAGCTCAGAATTTCCCTTAAATGTAATAAACAACATCACATAAGGGAATAGAGGAAATCTCTGGGCCAGGGTTGCACAGGAAGGGGTATAAATGAGGATCCTACTCCTTGCTGCGGGTGGAGGGGCTTCACCTCAAGCAACCAGCAGCTAATTCCAGGCCTGGGAGGGAAGAGAAAATAGATGGAAATGCTATCCTTGTTTTAGTACAAAAGCATCAATTAGTAAAATAACCAAAAATAATATTTCATAATAGAAGACCACTTTTGAGATTTTTTTTTAATTGTGGTCATGCTGCTAACATTAAGAATCCTTATGTTTTAGAAATATATACTGAATGATTTACTAATAAAGTGATAAGTGCTCCAGAATTTGATTTAAAATAAGGAGTGAGGATTTGTTATACTATCTTCTCTACTTTTGTATGTTTGAAATTTTCCATAATAAAAAAATGCCAATAAAATAACCATAAACAATCCCAGCTCGCTGACTGCTATGGTTCATTGTTGTGTCTTCAGTGTTGCCTTCAGAATTTCACCATGAACAGAGGTGGGCGGGGCTGGGGGGGAGAGCATCAATGTGGTCCCTGGGAGGAGGTTGCAGTCCAGGAGGCTGTGTAAGATGCATTTGCATAGCAAGGGAACTCTTTTAGCTTAGATGGTTCCTTTGGAGGGGAGAATGTCAGCTAAGGTCAGCTGCAGGAAGGGGAGAGTACAAAGTCCCCAACGACTGTCTAATTCTGGGCTTAGAAACCTTCTGTTGCATTTGACTTGCTCCTGCAGGACTCAGGCCATACAGAAGGAGGAGGAACCCCAGGTGCCATTTCTCCACTTCTGGACTGGTCTTCCTCTATGTAGCCACTTACCCGACTTCAAAGAGGATTTGACCAACTAAGTTGATTGATTAATCAATTAATGATCCCTAAAGAATGATGGCAGGCTTGTTTGACAGCACACATAGCCTAAGGCTGAACATTCTCTATAGATGCTCACCCCCTCCCTCTGACCTGAGCATTATTTACCCTCACAATATATCAAAACTGCATTAAGCAATGCCTGGCAACATCATTTATTTTCTTTGCTCTTTTCAGGTTCTGGTCTTAGTACTTCTTTGGCAGCTTAAATTTTATGAGAGGTTTTTGTGGAGAAAGCCTCCTACTTAGATGCTGCCTAAATTCTGCAGCCATGTGTTCTTTCCTTTAAAAAAAAAATATATGTATATATATACACTTAGTTGAGCAGTTAGCACAGCTCATAGTCCTAAAAACACACAGCGAGTACCATTTACCTTAATGAATTTGGGACATGAACAACTAAAATTCCACTAGGTCATTTACTTATCCATAAGGGGATTCACAATTTCAAATTGCATGTGCTTATAATTCTCTAATTCACTTTCTAAGACCCGAACACATTTCTCAAGTTCTAGGTCTACATTTCGTTGGTCTACTAGGAATCTTCATTCTGATGTTTTCTTCAGAAAATTCAGTTAAGCATTTCTAGTGTATGATTTATCATCTTCTTCTAAACTTGTTTCTCTTCTTGTATCATCTGACTTGGGAACTGGCCAGACCAGAATCCCTTGGTGTCAGCATGCTGGCCCCTTAATATCTTTGCCCTTATGCTTGATTCTGTCCCCTGAACCACCTTGGGAATCTATTCACTTTTTTCCATCTAAAGTCTATTGCTGATTAAGGCCCTTATAATCCTCTCTCCAGTATCCTGAAAACACTCAGAGCCTGCATAGTTCCAAGTGAATAGACTTAGGGTGTTTCCTTTCATCATAAGAGAATCATCCCAGGATGCTAAGCAGGGGTTAGCCATAATAGGATTTTGGTGCCAGACTGGGAGCTGGATCTTTATCCACATTCTTTTCACTGCCTTAGTAAAGGGGATATAAGGTCCTTAAACAGATAAGCACCATGGCACTGTGCCAGACGTCACAAAGGGAGGACCAGGCAGACTGTCTTGATTCTTGGTTTCAGATAGTCTCAGGTACCTTAGCTTCATTCACAGAACCTAGGAATGAACCCTAGCTGCAAACAAATTTAAGAAATGTGGGTAGCTTTCCTGCAGTTGTAAGACAGGAAGGCAAAGTGCGGGGGAGAGGTGTGCTGGGTACAGAGCATGCCTGTCTATAGTAACTGCTCCTGTAAATAATCTCTTGCCAAACTCTTCTAGGGAAACTTTCATGAAAGAAAGGTAAGAAGAGAATTAAATAAATATTACATAAGGTATAGAGAATAAAGCTTAAGGCCACTTTCCACAATTCCAATATTTCTTTGACATCTCATATTTGATTTTAAAAATGAATGTTGATATTGCCTTCTACCCCATAATATGTCTGTTTGCTTACATTCAGCTTGAGTATTTTCTCTTAAAAGTTGTCTAGGAAAATTGATTCTCTAGATAAAAGCAGTACCTTTATATGGCAACTTTTTCAATCCCTAGGACACTGGAGCACCACCTGGCCCAGCTTCAGAAGCCTGGGATAAAGTCAGAATGGCAGGGTTAGGGATATTAGGTCTCTGAGGCTACCCCACAGTCCCCAACACCAGCAGGAACTAAGTCAAGAATTCCTTAGTGCTAAGATTTCCTCTTTTAACTTCTGTAGGGTTAGGAAATGGGCAGGAGGAACCCACCCACAGAGTGGGGGATGCTGTGCATTGATTCTTCTCAGGAGCTGGGGAATGCAGAGGAGTGTGAATATTCTTGTCACTTCTTCTACTTTTCATGTGTGATTTCTACTGTCTCACATAGCTCCCTATTGGTTTGCAAATTAATTCAATCTCTTTCCAAAATGGTGACTACTTCCCACTTGTAATTCACAAGAGTTTATCTGCAAAGTATTTAGCATTTTTATTAAAGCCTGTTTAAAGATGCCTTCCTTTGATAAAGTTGCAATTATCAGGTATATGGCTTGTGCCCCAGAATCATTTATCATCTCACGATCAATGGGATTGATTTAGCTTCTGAGCGCTAGACTTCTCAGTGCTTTCCAGACAACAGTAGCATCACCAAATGGTTACCAAATCATTTTTATAACAATAGGTAATACAGGAACCCTTGACAAGAAAGGGATTCAAGAACATCTTGACTACTAGAGTCCTTCCTTTCAGCCTTAGGAACGTTAATGGGAAATAGTCTAGATCCTAAATTTGCAGTTTCCATCTCTCTGCTCTGGGAACTAAGGACATTGTCTAATTGTCCAGGTATACTTTTTGAAAAGTACATATCTTGGGTTAAGAGAACCATATGCACTTGCTGTTTTCAATATGTATCTCTAGAAAATTAAGAAAATATATCTTCTAAAAATGCATAACTATTGTGAAAAGCAAGAGAGGTGCTTTGAATGGAAATCATGATGTAACACTGGTCCCTTCACCTTCTGAATATAGCCCTATTGCTCTAAGGTTTCTTTATTTCTTTATTTATTTGGTGCTGGGGATTGAACCCAGGGCCTTGTTCATGTGAGGCAAGAACTCTACCAACTGAGCTATATCCCCAGCCCTCTAAGGTTTATTTTTTTTAAAAATGTCATCCCCCACGCCCTAACAAGATTAGGGAGACAGTGTTTCTTCTCTTCCCCTAGTTAACTGCCCTTGAACACACCCACTACAGGAAGGTGATGCCTGCTGAGGATCTGGGAAATGAGTGTCTCCCAAATTAGCAAGTGAATCCTAACATGCCATCAGGGTGCCCTGGGACCCCCTACCAGAGCACACCTGGAATGTAACCCTTGAAGTCCCTTTAAAATCCCTCTATCCCTCCTGATTGGGATAGTCACAGCCTTAGGGACAAGAGTCCCCTGTTTTTCTCCTTTGCTAGCAAAGCAATAAACCTTCTTTTTCCTTTTTCTCAAAACCATGTTCTCATTATTAAATTGGCATTGATTGGTATTGGGGACAGGGATCGAGCTTTTGGTGACAACGAGGGATGCCTGAAAGTCAGAAGGCAAAGGAAGGAGGCCTCTCAGAAAGGAGAGGTAGGGGCAGCCCTCTATTTGAAAAGGTAGATAGAGATCCCTGAAGGGGTTCTGGTTGGGATACGACAGGAGAAGCAGCCTCTCTACTTATGCCAAGAAAAATATGGCAGAGGTGTCAACATTCAGGTGGGGGTCGTGGGGATACTTATTATCAAGGTATAGCAAGACCCTTCACAGCTATTAATCCCATAAGAAATCAGCAACTCCACATCCAGAAATCTGGACATTCCCCACACAGCTGCATGTTGTGCCTGGTATAGGCTGTGGTAAGTAACATCATATGCACAGAGAGGCTTTCAGGAAAACTGTAATGCAGAAATGAACACCAAGTCAAAATTTACAAGACACCTGAAAAAATCAAAATCATAAAAGAGACACTAATGAAACAGAGGAATGAACAACTGAGGAAGCACAGTTAATCAAATAAAACTTCACATGGATAAGAGAGAATTTCACATCGGGCAGCTGAAAAAAAGAATGAAGTCAATCTCTATGTATATGGTGTGATTGCCACAAAAAATGTTCAGCAAAAAGGCAAATTCAAGTAGGAAACATTTTAAATTACATTTAAAAAAACATTGTTTTTCCTTTTAAATGCCCATGTTAGACTGTGCTTAGGCTATACTCTCCTGCCAGGTGTTTAAGACCAAGTCAGCTGAGACTCCTCAGAGATCACTCCTGGGGATGTGTGTGAAACTTCTCAGCTCCTTTAGCTTTCCTCTACCAGGGGTGTCATCTGCCAGGATGAGTCAGGGTCTTGCTGACCATATGTGACTTCTCTCGGAAGCATCGGGGACATTTCCATCTCCAATAATCCTCCTCTTTGCAGAATGTGCACTGGTTGGTGAAGCAGGAAACATACTGTGCTGCCTTTTACCATAAGAAAGGGGAGAAAATGAGAATGCATGCAATTTTTGATCATTTCTTCAAAAAAGAAATACTGAAAGAAAAAGTTAGAGGCTAATAAAAAATGGTTACCTATAAAGAAGGGGGAAAGAAGTTGAGGCCACGTGGATGGAAGGGAGAATTTTCTAAGCAGTTTTTCATGTGGCTTTGACTTTTGAATTTCATAGATGTTTTACATATTTAAAAACATATATTCTTTTTCAAGACTGCATTGCCAATTCTGGATCCTTTGAATTTCCATATAAATTTCAGAAAAAGTCTGTTAATTTCTTCAAAAACAAAAACAAAAACAAACAAACCAAAAAAACCCCAGTCACTATTTTGATAGGGGTTGCATTAAAACTGTTGATCCATTTGAGGAAAACAATAGTCTCTCCTTATCCTCAAGGGATGTGTTCCAAGATCCCCCTCAGTGGATGCCTGAAACCACAGATAGTACCAAACCATACATATACTATGCTTTCCCCCCATACATACCTACCTATGATAACGTTTAATTTATAAGTTGAGGATATAAAGAGATTAACAACAACAGCTAATAATAAAATACAAAAATTATAACAATATACTTTAATCAAAATTTGCACTTTGTGGTCATTACTAAGTAAACTAAGGGTTACTTCAACATAAGTACTGTGATACCATGACAGCCCATCTAATAACTGAGATGGCTACTGATTAGCAGATGGTTTGGATATGGTTTGGGGTGTCGTCCAAGGTTTATGTATTGGAAACTTGGACCCCAGTGTGATAATGTACCCAGTGAGGTGGTACTTTTAATTTTTAGGGTCTAGCCTGTGTTTGTTGGGTCATTGATGGTGTTACCCTCATAAAGAGCTAAGGTAGTTCTCAAAGTCTTGGGTTGGTTTTTGCAAGAGTGAGTTATCATATAAAAGTAAGCCTGGCTTCTCCCCACTCTCTGACTTCTTATATCATCATGTGATCTCTCGCTTTCACGTATGCTCTCAGCCCTGATAATGTCAACCAAGTGACATGATAAATGGAGCCCTCAACCAAGTGACATGATAAATGGAGCTGAACTGATGGAACCACCCAGTCTTGAACTTTCCACTTCTAAATCTGAGAACTAAGTAAATCTCTTTTCTTTCTAAGTTACTCATCTCAGCTACTTTGGTATAAGAATAGAAAATATATGGGCAGGATGATGTGAGATTTTTATCAAACCACTCAATTTTCAACTTATCAGAATGAATAAAAAATAAAAATTATCAGTTGCTAATTCCTGAAATTTTTCATTTAATATTTTTAGAGAAGGGGGGGTGCTTTTGTATTATTATCTTAGCAAGTAACTCTTCTGATCCAGGGCCATGGACTTTTTTTTCTGTTTACTTAGATCTCTTTGATGACTTTCAACAGTATTTTACAGTGTCCAGGGTAGATGTCTTGAACTACTTTTGTTAAATCTATTTCTCAATTCAAAGCTGGCCTTTGAGTTGAGGCATATCTATTTTATCAGAATTTGACTTGACTTTTGTAGGATGCTTTTAGTCAGGTGGGAATTTAGGAAAAATTGTGTTTCAGGATTGCATAAAAGACAGATGCAACTAAAATTTTATCATTTTTGATGTTATTGTGCGAACTATCTTTTCTATGTTGTTTTTCAAATCTATGTATTCAAATCTAAATTAATGATAAATGGTAATAAACATCTCATTTCCTCCAGTGGTTTCAGACACTTTTAATGTGTTCTGGATTGACATGTGCATTGGGTCTACTCTGAGTGTTTTTACTTTTGCTCCAAAGGTCTGTCTGTTTTCAAGCATTAATACAATATCAATTTAATTACTGAGGAGTTTTAGTATGTCAATATATGGTAAGGCTAGCCCTGTATTTCCAGTATTTTTCCTCTTTTCAGGGTTTTTCTAGCCAATTTTGCCTTTTTTTTTTCTCTATAAGAACTTCATATTCATCATGTCAATTTCCAAAAAAAAACCAAAAAACAAAAAACTTTTGTATTTCTATAGGGATCACATTAAATTCTTTAAATAAATTGAGGGGTATTGAAATTTTTGATTCTGTCTTCCTATGCAAGAATATTTTATATCTTTCATTGGTATGGGTCTTTTTTGCACTTTCAGGTCAGGTCTATTTTAGAGTTTTAAACATTAACATTTGCACATTTCTTTTTAAGTGTAGTTTTGGATTTTATCTTTCTGATGCTTAAGGCTAGTGGCAAGAGCTCATTCCTCGCCTTGTTCCCATCTTCAGTGGGCATATCTTCAGTATTTCCCCATTGAATAAGAAATTGGCCTTTGAGTTGAGACACACTTATTTTATCAGAACCTGACCTACCTTTTGAAGGACACTTTCAGCCAGGTGAGTATTCAGGGGAAATTTTGTTTTGATAATGTAAAAGACAGACACACCTGGAGAACTGTAAGAAATGTAATGTGGCAGAAAGTAGAGTCCTGTTAAGGGAGAGGCAGGAAATGGAGATGGAGATCACACAGGGGCAGACGTGGAAGCCTTCATGGGCTGTGCTAGGGAACTTGAACTTTCTTCTATTGGTAGTAGGAGACCATGAAAAGTTTTAAGCAGGGGATTTTTAGCCAAATTGGCAAAACATTTCAAACACATCTACAAGTCAGACCAGATACCAACCAAATAAGCCAAAACGAAGAGCAAGTACATTGTAGCCTTATCACTTTAATTTTTTTAAGTGACAGAATATTTTTTCCTGCTTCCAAAACCTGAGAGTCCTTCAAAGGAGACTCAGCTCCAGATACCAAGCCTTCCTCCAACCCCAGCATGAGCCAGAATTGGGCAGGAAGAGCTCCACCTGGAAGAGGGCTCCCAGCTCCATGGAAGAGCCTGTGGGCATCCTTAGAGGCAGCCCAAATTTGCTTCTAATCGAGGAAGATAAGACTCTCCCCATTTCTGTTTTTCTAAGCAGAGTGCTGGAAACAGTCAAGCACAAAGCATAGCATGATGGACAAAGAAAATGATGTTGATGTTCATGAAAAATTCAACCCTAATTATACTTCTGGGAGCCAGTGGGAGTTATGAAATAGCGTGCCCAGGATGTTCATTTTGTTAATAGATGCCAGCCATGGGGTATTTATTTTCCATGCCATTTATAAAGCCTTTGATGGGCAGCAGCTGCTTGCGTCAGTCCATAAAATTATAAGATACAAAAGATATTATGGTAATTCTTTGGGATGACTCTCATTTAGTATCTGGTCATGAGGATGCCTTGCTTCCTATTAGTACGATATTCGAGCAAATGCAAGTGTTAGCTTTGCAGGGATTCTCAAAAGTATATGCACTAACTGGAGCACAGACACCAGTGATAAATTTTAGGGCCATTTAAAAATAATTATTTATAATATTCTGTTAAAAATGGTCTTTAAATTTCATTTTGAGTCAATTTAGAAGTAACAGCTCCTAGATTTCAATCATGGACTAAATAACATACACAATGGTATGGTTTTTGACTCATCTGAAGAGGAAGAAGCTCAAAGGTAAGTTTTGGTAATCAAGGCAGAAGCAGATTTATTTTTCCAATGTGACAGCCTGCTTTCCCAGAGCAAACAAGCAACCCAGTGAGGTGAGCACAAAAAAGCGTAAAGAGAAAATTAGCTAGGCCTTGTTTTTTTTTTTTCCTTCTGGCCTGAAACTGAGTTTAAATCTCAATTGTACTGACTTTCATCCATATTTGTTTGGATTGAACCACATGAAACTTCTGATATTCTATTGTTTTTCATGTACAGAATTATTTATTCCATATGGTTCAACCAATTGAGTCCAGAACATCATGGCTACAGAATGTGGCATACCTTGCAACTGCCCAAACTCTGAGGCCGCGTATTCTTTCAAGTCTTTCATTTCCTCACTTCTATTACAAATTCTTGTTTGAAACCTGGACTAGTTTACAGCTGTTTAGGTCCATAAAGCCACAGTTTCTTGGGGGCACCTGTACAAGAAACTTTCACAGGCATCTCAGCAAGAGTTTAAAATATATATCTACTAATTCTTTGAAATTGTTTGCTTTATGAGGTGGAGTCTAAGTACCCTCCTCTTATGTTGGACTGAACTTAGTGACTTACTTTCAAAGAATAGAATAAACTAGAAACAACAGCATATGATTTCTGGAACTAGGTCATACAAAAGCATTGCATCTCCTCTGTCTCTCTCTCTCTCTCACACACACACACACACAATCCAGCTTGTGAGCAGTCCCATGGAGAGGCCCACGTGGTAAGTAACTAGGTCCCTCTGCCAAAAGCCATCTGAAGCAACTAACTTGAAAGGGGAAAGTGGATCCTCAGATCCAATTCAGGTTTCAGAACATTGCATTCCTGGCCAACATCTTGAATGCACTCTCATGAAAGACTCTAGACTGAATTACCAGACTAAGGATTTCCCAAATTCTTGACCCACAGAAAATAGGAGAGAATAAATAAGTGTTGGTTGCTTTAAGACAGTACTCATAATGATTGGTTCTGCAGCAATAGGCAACTAATATATTGTGGAACAAGAAGTCCAAAGTTTAATTCGCTATCATATCAGTTTCCTAGGGTCACAAATGACCACAAACTAGGTAAAACTTAAAGCAACAGAAGTTTATCTTCTCAGAATTCTGGAAATTAGATTCCAAATCAAGGTGTCAAGAGGGCCAGCCTCCTTCTGAGGGCTCCAAGGAAGAATCCTTCCTTGCTTCTTTGGGCTTCTGGTGGCTTCTGACATTCCTTGGTCCATGGCAAATCAATCACCACCTCTGTTTTCACATGTACTTTTTTTCTTGCATCTTTGAGTCTCTGTGACCTATTTCTTTTTATAAAGATAAAAGTCATCAGATGATTTTATCTCAAGATTCTTAGCAAATTACATCCGAAAAGACCTATTTCCAAATAAGATTACATTCTGAGGTTCCTGGTGTATGTGAATTGGGGAGGGGACACCATTCAACCCTCTATAACCATCTTCTGCCCCAAATTTGCCCTGTTCATTATATTCCACTCAGTAAATGACATTCTCCCAATGTCATCAATCACTCTAGGAATCTAGAAAATTTTTAGACCCTTCACCATGCACATCCGATGGTCACTGAGTTTTATAGACTCTACCTGCTAGGTACCTCTTGTCTGTCAGGTCTTCCCAAGCTCACTGCCTCAGTTCAGGGTGTCACATTCTCATGGCTGGATGGCTGTAATTGCCCTATCCCCAAATCTCCTTTCCTTCCCTCTCACTCCTCATCCCTTTGCAGAGTGATTTTTCTGAAGTTCATCATGTCACCTCCTGCCTGCAAACCTCCAATGGCCCCTTGTGTCCTCAAGAACTTTTTTGGATCAACTTCAGAATTCATCATGGTCTGGATTTCTCTACCTCACCTCCTGCCATTTTTCATCCTTGGCTGTGGTGATGCTCAATCTGTGTTCAAGCATCAGCAGAGCCAGCTTATTTCACACCTCCTGGTATATTCTGTTCTTTCTGTTTAAAATGCCCGTGCTTTTCTCCTTTCCCACTGTTGCTGAGATGCACTCAAATGTGCTTTAAAACTCTACCCAAGTGCTATCTCCTCCTGGAATTTTTCTCTGAGTCTCTGCAGAAATTCTGATGCTTCCCCTATATCCTCCCGTTGGCCTCCCTACAATGGTATGGTTCTGAATCCATCTCTCCCTTTAGAATGTGGACTTACAAAATTCCAGGACCATGTCCTTGTTCATTCACCTTTTTCTCCCTGTTCCCTGGCATAGTTGCTATACCTGATAGGTAGTGTTTGCTACCTAATAAATGCATGAGCAACATGGAGAGGCAACATTTATGGCATGATACCAGATAGCCATGAATGAAAAAGGTTTTCTATGATAACCAGCTTCATCTCTTCATGTAACGACATTCAGAATTCTGGCTCAATATGGTGCATGGCTCACATGCTCAGCCTCCCTCACCAGCCCCAATCCTTAGAAACAACAGAAAAATAAATAGAACCATACACACTTGCAGTGGACGACAAGAGGGGGTGCTCTTTCTGGATGAGGAATGCCTAGAGGTAGAAGGCAGCAGGAACTATGATTTAGTGAGTTTCATAAGCTCACGGATTAGCGTCTCTTTGATTTGTTGCACTAATGCCTGCCATCATTACTCTTGGATGCTTAGATTGCTTTGTGGCATTTGGCCTCTGTTGCTGCTGTCGTCTTTGTTGTTTTGTGGTCTAACCCCCTTTGGGTGGGTTGCTCTCTGCCTATCCTCACTTCCCTGGCTACTATTGAGACCTGTCAGGTTGTATACCTCATCTATTCTGCTGATGACTCCGGTACTTCTTACTCCATCAGCACAGACTTCTCTGAGCTCTGGACCCTCATGTCCAGATGCTGGCCAGATGTCTTCCCTTACATGTCTAATGGGAATCTTAACTCATCTCCCCATCTTACTGTGGTAAGCAGAAACTTCAACCAAGCCAGCATCATTAATCTTGTCTGGCTTTGTGAGACAGCCTCTGAGCCTACAAACTCCCTCTACCTCTGTCCTTGCCACCAGATCCATTCTTTGAACAGGGTTAGATCCTGTCCACTTTCTCTTCAAATCTCTGATGAGCCCCACCTCCCTCACTGTAGACATTAGAGACACGGCCGCCAACAAAACTAAGGCCCTATTTTCTAACTTAACAGAAGGTGATGAGAACAAATGGCTTCTTTCCTTGAGTCCTTGAGCTCCCCTGAAGAGATGTTTCCAGGAATACCAATGTCTTCAGTATCTAGTCCAACAAGTCCTAGCTGGATTGGACTCAGTACACCTGGGATCCCTAATAGGCAAGAACTAGGTGTGGTGGTAAAGCCCCACCTCTGGGGTCAGACAGACATGGCTTTGGTCCTGATTCTGACACACGAATTATAAATTCTAACTTTTTAATCCCCTCAATGTATCAACTGGGGCTAAAGAAAGTACTAAGTTCAGAGTCTTTTCATGAGGACTAAATAAGATAATGCATGCAACACCCCAAACAAATGCCTGGCACAGAGCAATCATTTAATAATTGGTAACTATTATTTTCATTATTAATATTAATACTAATGACTATCCCAAGCCTCAGAATGTAAAAGAAGAAAGAGGATAAGACTAGAACCTCAAACACAAGAAACCATTGTTTGGGGAACATTTGAGAAAATGGAGACTTAAATGATGGGGTTTTTGAGAACTTCTTAGGAGAAGGAAAGTTCTTGACTATTATCAGGACTGCCATGAAGAAAGGTAAGAAGAGAAATGGAACATGGAGCCAGAGCCAGCTACTGTTTTTCCCATGGACACAGAGCTGTGCTAAGGCAGAAAAGGCTATATGTTGAGCTATTGGAAGATATCAAGACAAACCATGAGCAGTAGGCAGTTTGGGGCATCCCTAGCCTGCCAATGAGTGTCCTGAAATGTGTTTTACTTAAGATTGGTATGGCCCACGTGGATCAACATGGACTTTATCTTGATGAAATATTAAGTAAATTTCCAATCCTGTACTTTATATGGCCCACTATTTTTTACCAATCAACATTGATATCCAATCAGAATGTTGTCATGATTAGGTAGATGGGGGATTTTTGGAACATGGAGGAGGAGGAGCAGGGTAAACTGCAGCTTTGTCTTCCACAGGTTGTTGTATAGACATAAAGGGACCTCCCAGGGATTGAGCAGGTGGAAATCTCAGCTGAGCTTAACCCACCAAGGCTTTCCCTCTGAGGGCTCTGTTTTGTAATTCAACTGTCCAAAGGGGGGATTTTAGCAGTATGTCTTCTCAGAAGGGTGACATATTCTGTGTGCTAACTGGGACCCTGCCCACACCTCTGGCCAGGGAGGAAGGGACAAAGCAACAGAGAAACTGTGCAATCATTAGTACTTTCATGCCCTTCATCTTGGATGAAACTTCCTCATCTGTGTAATAGCTGGGAGCAGACAGATTGTTTTTAGGGAATCCAAAATCTATCCTCTTCTCCCAAAAGATAAGCTGCTCAAACTACGGACAAGGAGAGTGTTGTTAGACCTCTGTTTTGGAAAAGGTGAAGGTGTTTCCTTTTTCAGCAGATGGCAGGCCCTGATGTCCTGTGGGTGGAAGGAATTTCCAAGTTCCATGCCTGAGGTTCCTGAAGGGGCATCTCCGTGGCTACCTTTCCATATCAAAAGAAACAACTGGCCATGCTAATGTGGACATCTGTCAGACAGCTGCTGGGATTTTCCAAATGGAACTGCCACACCCTTGACAGATAATGCTCAGGAAGAGCAAAAAAGAAGAAGGGCTGGTAGAAGTAAAAGGACCTGGGAGCTTACAGGATCAGGAGAAGAAACTGCCAAAAAACTTGAGGAAAGGACTCAGGAAGATGGCCTTGAAGATCCCAGCTGGAACAAAGAGAAGATGACTTGAGTGACAGAGGAGATGCTGGTGAAGTTCACACAGCAGGAAAGGGTAGTGGCCAAACATATCAGGAAGAGAAGTAAGGAAAGATGAAAAAGACTGATAGGGAAAGGTGGGGCCAGGCAGGGATCAAAAGTCTTGGCTTTATATACCAGTCCCTGGAGTTTATGGAGATGAGCATTAGTCCCCCAAAAGATGGCCACAAAGGATGATCATATCCCTGAGCAGAGCAAGGAGAACTCAGGACCTATAGAAGGACCTGCAATGATGATGCTCAAGAATGAGGGTAAGAGTGCTGTGCACAGAGTGGGTAGGGGTCAGTTTCCCATGTGCTCTTGCTTACACGTATTTATTTGCCATGCAATCAGTGATTCCTATGGATAAGGACTGAAATCCACATAATAGAAGGCCAAATATCCCCCTTGCCTTCTAACCTAGTCCTCTTTCCTTTCTTTTCTACTATGTATACACCCACATTGTGAACTTTGATCAGAAGGTAAACCACAAGCTTGCAAAAATAATTATTGAAAAATACTACTCTGATGGTATTGGGATTGCACCAGTGACCTTGAACCAATTGCACAAAAATAAGAATGACCTTTCATCATGAATTTTGATTGAAGTTGAAAACTGCTATGTAAACCAAAGACACAAAGTTCATACATTCAGTCTTCTATCCTATAAAAACTTGACCCTACTTTAATCTGGGGGTTACTTGATCTTTATGTACTCTCTGATGTGTTTCAAATGAATAAAGTATTTAATTTCTATCTCCGTCATCTAAATTTTCTTTGATACCTGATACTTAGGAAAAAAATGGGTCTGGAATGGTATTTGAGTTGTTTGCCAATTGGGTCATCTTTTGTGACTGGTTGGATCAGGGTGAGGGAGGGAGAGGCAGGATCAACCTCTCTCTAACATGGCATTGGACTTTGTCTAATAATACCTTATTGAGAACACTGCCATGTAGTTCAGAGAGAATTTGAAGATAGACGTGGCATGAGTGAGATGGAGCACCAAGATAAAGTGATGTTCACCTTGTCTTAGAAACCATCTGCAGAAAAGGGAGGTTTGTGGAATAGGGGCAAGAGAAGGGAATTTAAGTATTCTTAGGTGAGTGATGAATGTATTTTAGCTCATGAACTAAAGAACTGAAGAACTAGAACTTGCTTTATACTCCATGACTCTATTTTTATTACTCGAGTAACCATTCTGTTGGGTTATAGATAAAAGAAACTCAGGCCTTCCTGGGACCCCACACAATTTCTGAGTCTTGTCAAGGAATTGGATTGGGAGAAGCTACTTGATCCTTAGTCATCAAGTACCCATGGTGGGGGGTCGTGATGAAATCTGTCATTATGTCCTCTTGACTCCCTCAGGTAAGGTAGCTCTCAGCGATACTTGTGCTGGGAAACTTCCTTGAATCTGACCCCTCTTTGGGGTCTTTCCCCAGGAGGGCTGCCAGCAATCAAGAGAATTCCTCTCCACTCCTGGGATTCCTCACACTCTTGCTCTTCTTCCCAGCCTGGAATAGTCTTTTTTTAGTCTGGGGAAAATCCTTCTCCTTTCATGTTTCTTCAACTCTAATTATTCTCAGGAACTCTCTTCTAAGTATAAAGATAAATCCAACAAGATTTCTATGACACGTATATTTTCTGATTTGGTATATGCTTCCTTTGAAATAATGAGCACAAAGATGACTTAAATGAGGAGAAATGGAGGGAAAAAAGAACAAAAATGTACATGTTTCTTTTGGTTTTTATTTGTCTCCTATGTCTGCTCTATGCTGAAGCTGGCAGCCTGGGGTTTGGAATCTACTGATTAAGTAGTGCTCCTTTGAGCTGATGGCTTGGATAGAAATGGAAAGGTATCCTCCAAAGTGAGTATTACCATAAAAGATGGGAGAGTATTAGGGCAGCAGCAAATATATGACAGTCTTCTTAGACCTTTTGCCATCCCTTAGTTATTAGCTGTTCTTTCTCTGTGCCCCCAAAACAGTTCCCTCCACTGACAGCTCACATCCTACTGCAGTGATTGGCTTCACTCCTGCCTCCCTCCCTAGATAAGGAGCACTTGAGCTGAAGACTTGCACATATTCATCTCTGCCCCCTCAGTTCCTAAAAGGCAGAGACTGAATGGAGAGAGATTGAATGAGTAATTCTTTGGAACATTATGGACTGTCTGTGACTGGCAGGTGACCCTGCCATGGATAACCCAGGCTTTGCATATGGAAATTGTGGATGACACCAAATGGTGCTGCCCAACAAAATTAGAATCAGTGGATTGGAAGCATGAGCCAAAGCAAGTCAGACAAAATATAATGCTCAAAATGATAAAATCATGGACTTGAATTGCAAAACTAGGCTGAAACAGAGGTGATGTGACCAAAGAGTAGCACATATGAGGAAGATGGGGAGGTTTTAGTTGACTCTAAACTCAGTGAGTCAACTGTGTGATGTAGCTGACCAAAAAAAAAAAAAATCATCAACAAAACACAAGCTATCTGAAATAAAACTGCATTAGGAGTAATGCCAGCTAAAACAAAAGAGATGAAGGATCATATTTTTCCTGGGATGCATTGACCAGCCAGCCCTGCATCATATCTACTGAAACACAACAACCAATGAGTACCTCCAGACAACACTAACCAGGACAGTAATTACACCTCAAAACCTACCTTACCTTTCCCATAATTGGTGCTGGATCTACTGGATATCTATGTGGGGGAAAAAAAGTGAACAAACAAAATTAACTCACACAGCACATAAACATTGACTCAGAATGGATCATAGACCTACATGTAAAACCTAACACTATAAACTTCTAGAAGAAAATATAAAGAAAAGATGTTTGTGATCTTGGGGTTGGCAAAGGGTTGTCAGAACCTGAAAAATGTGAACTACAAAAGAAAGATATTCATACATTGGACTTCAAAATAAAAAAGTCCAATGTAGGAAAGTTACCTTAAGAAAATAAAAATACAAGCCACAGACTGGGGTAAAATAGTTGCAACATACATATAAGATAAATAACTTTTATCCAAAACAAATAAGAGGGGCTGGGATATAGCTCAGTTGGTAGGTGCTTGTCTCACATGCACAAAGCCCCGGGTTCAATTCTCAACACCACAAAAAAAGAAAAAGAAAATTTACAATAGTAAGATAACACAATAATAAAACATGTAAAAGATTTAAATAGATACTTTATATACACACCATACATGTACATACATCTCCATGAGAAGATGTTCAACATCTTTAGTCATTAGGGAAATAAAAAATTAAAACCATAATGAAATACCATCATAGACACACTAGAATGGCTAAAATAAAAATGACTCACCAAACCAAGTGTTGGTGAGAATGTGGAGAATTCTCATATACTGATGTATTTTTTCTGGGCCGGTGGGAATGTAAAATAATACAAACAGTATGGTACTTTCTTAAAACATTAAACATATGCCTACCATATGACCTAGTCATTCTACTACTAGGTATTTACCTCAAAGAATGAATAATGTGTGTCCATAGAAAGACTTACACATTTCTTTTTTCTTTTTTTTTTTCAGTCTGAAAAGAGCTTTTCATTTATTGCAGACTGGTGCAGCCCCAAGAGGCTCTCAAGCTGTCGACACCGTAAGCACTGTCACTTTTTTTTTTTTTTCAGTCTTCAAATATCTTTTATTGGAAGGCCATGCATTGCCTTCATTTATTGTATTTCAAATCACTGTACAGTTACTTTTGTGAAAACACTGCCTGCATTTTCTAGTACAAAAAAAACCTAAAAATTGTTTCAGGAATGTAAAGAAATATCCAACTTAAATAGCGAAAAAGTGCACCATAATTACTGCTGCACTGCAGTCATTTCTGCATTTCCCATGTTTCTTAAATAACTATCGTCTGATAACACACAATATAAAGAGCAATTATGAAAAACAGACATTTACATATACTTCTAAAGTCTCATTGAGAATATCCTGTTGGCATTGGGTAGCCAATCATAGGTGCAGCTGCAGTAGCAGGATATGCATATGCCTGTTGGTTCATACCATTGTGCATATTTGGAACATTACTTCCATATTGCTGAGTGCTATCATCACCATTCTGGTAAGTCCCTGTTGGATTACCAGTCCTAAAACTGGTCTGTATACCAGCAGAGCACTGTCACTTTTTACAGGAAGTATTCAATGAGGGCAAAGTCAGTTTAGGCAAAGGAAATCTAGCCTCGCTCTTCTAAATTCAAGGTTTAACAGTAATAGCTAACTATTATCAGGTTGAGTTCATATGACTCCAGGAAATTTATAGTATTTGTAGAAAATTTGTGCAGCCTAAGGACTTACACATTTCATAGCAAATATTTATTTGTAACAACAACAAACCCTGGATGCAACCCATATGTCCATTATTGGATATAAACAATTTGTGACATATCTATACAGGGGACTACTACTCAGTAATAAAAAAGAACACACTGTTGATACATGCTGATACAGGCAATAATATGGATGAATCTCAAAATTATGCTAACTGAAAGAAGATAGACAAGAAGTATCTTCTGTATGATTCCATTTGTATTCTTATTACTTCATACACAATTACATATATATTCTAGATAAAGCAACCCCATCTATAGTACCAGAAAGAAGATCAGTGATTGCCTGGAAATAGGGATGGAGAAAAGGATGGATTCTAAATGGGTGCAAGGAAACTTCTGGCAATGATGAAAACATTATCTTGAATGGGGTGATGGGGTAATGGGTCAAACTTATCAAATTGTACAAATTAAATATATACAGTTTGGTAGACTTCGATGTTATCTCAGTGAAATCGGGGCTGGATTTTTGTAGATTTTTCCTTGGAGGAACACGAAGCAATTTCAGACTTTGCTGGGACAGGTCTTAAAAATTCTAGATGTGTTTAGCCAAAAGACCAGACAAAAGCTGAAGTAAGAAACCACTGGAAAGCTTGCCGCTGTCCTCTGTGCTAAAATGCTGGAGAGAAGCGGGGCAAAGGCTGGAGAGATGTTGCCTTCTGCAGAGGGGGTCATCGGGTGTGTAGGATATGGTTCGAGGACCAGCACCATCTGTGCATTGTCACTAAACACAGCTGAGATTCAGGGAATGAAGCCACATGGGTCCCGCTCCACAAGGGACTAACTGTAATTTGTTTTCTGAGCTTCATCATAAAGTTTCACATTTGCAGGCACCAGACTAAAATTTTCTTTGTCAAGTTTGAGACTCGGATGGCTATAATTGAAGAGAACTTGGTGAAAACAAATGTTAAAGCATGACACACACTGCTGCAGGGCCACTTGACCTTCCCCAGATGGTGCAGCCAGGCCTGGCTCCTCATCACTCTTCAGCTGAGCATCAGCACCATCAGCTCCCTTCCTCTGCCTCTGTCTCCACCTCCTGCTCTAATATATCTTAGGAGCAGTGTTGAGAGAATCATAACAAGATCCTTATCACCATTGCTGATCAACAAGAAGTAGCATTTATTGAATACCTTGCTATACATAAGATTGCAAAGTTAGACACAACATTATCTAGTCCTTTGTATGTGCTAAAATCATAATCTTAGAAGCCCTTCTTTCTACCAGATAGCAATCAGGCATAACATGTTGATCTTCTACGAGGTAACAACTAATTTATAAAGAACTCTTAGTTGTGTGAACCAGTTGAGGCATTACTGATGATGCTGTTTGCACACATGAATCATTCTACCTTCGAAACAACTGGAGATAGGAAGTAGTAGTAGTATTTTCACTTCATGCAGGACGAAAAAGAGACAAAAACTATACAATACCCAGAGATGGGGGGGAATTATAGCATAGCTTATCAATGTTATACTAAAAGCATTGTCCAACAAACCTCCTAATAATCATATTTCCAAAAGGAATGTAACTTTGTTTAATTATGTCATATTTAGTATAAGTATTTACTTAGTATTTTATGTTTTAACTAAATGGGGATGTTGGTCAGCTTCCTGTTAGTGTAATAAATACATTTTACAAGTTGGTAAACAACTTTTTAAAGAAATTTATTTATTCTATTTAGGTATACATGATAGCAGAATGCATTTTGATTCATTGTACACAGATGGAGCACAACTTTTCATTTCACTGGTTGTAAATGGGTAACCAACTTTTATAAGTTTGGCTTATAGTTTTATAGTTTTCAGCCCCAGATTAATGTGCCCCCTTGTTGTGGGTCTGTGGCAGAATGTCACAGAGGAAATCTTGGTAGGTGCACATGGTGGAGGAAAGTGACTCACCTCATGGACAAGAAGCAAAGGAAAGGAAGAGGAAGAGGATGGGGTCCCATATTCCCTTAAGAGCACTCCCCAATGACCTAAACACCTTCCACTAGACCTCACCTTTTAAAGCACCACTGTGGGGGGAACACACCTTTAACACATGGGCTTTTGGGGGACATTCCAGATCTAAACTATAACAATGGAGATTTTTGCCATATTTTGAACTGGATTTAGAACATGTGTTTGGTTTTGTATTAACTGACCTGTTCTGCCTACTACACACCAGCTGAGTTATTTCAGTATAGTAGTGAATTTGAATATTCTTAAGAGGAAGTAGATTCAGGAGAGAAAGGGGTTTACTCCCAGCAAATGAAGCAGCCTGTGTTAAAGGAGAGGACTCCAGGCACTGCCAGCTCATTTGGGACCTGCCGCTGATGGACACAACTGCAGGGAGACAATGGGTGTGGTCTAGGTGAAGCTGGAGCAGGAGCAAGGGTAGGTGAGGAGACTGTGACTGCCAAGGGGGAGCCATGGCAAGTGCCTCAGGACAAGAGTCAGGGCTTTGGTGGAAAGGAGTACCATGAAGCAGAGTTAGGGCTGCCATTCCAAGTTTCTCTGCATTACTCAATAAATCAAAGTCATAGCTGAGGACATGTCAAAGTATTAAACATTGGACTGCTGTGAAGTAATATGATCTGTCAACACATTTGATTTTTTAGAAAATGATTTTTGAAGTTGCAAATAAAATCAGTGTTAGCTCCCACTCTGGAGCCTGGAAGAGAT
Source organism: Geosciurus inauris (assembly GCA_004024805.1). NCBI lineage: Eukaryota > Metazoa > Chordata > Mammalia > Rodentia > Sciuridae > Geosciurus > Geosciurus inauris. The sequence goes on along the minus strand of PVHX01016621.1, from coordinate 13,503 downwards.
GGGGGAAGGAACAACAAACATTGGCTTGCCAGTGGTGGGTGAAGAGGGTCAGAGATGGGGTTCCAGGAACTTCTCAATCAAATCCTATTTTACTCAAGCCATTAAAATATTCATCACAAACATAAAACTACTTGAATTTTTAAACAACAACAGGACAGAATGAATGCAGTGCTAATTAGATCTAAGAGCAATTAGTATTTTTAAATTGATATATCCAGAAAAGAGGTGGTAGCTGGTATGAGAGGGTAATTAACCCATCTGCTGAATTCATTGTGGCTTTCCTTGTCAGCTGGGCTAGCAGTGTTAGACCTTGTCAGTCGAAGCCAAAATATTAGAACAAACATAAAAGTGTAGATGCATAGTTAAATAAATTATTTAGGGATATTCTATACCCATTTTTCAAAATGAGGTGGAGTGCCTTTCTGTGTCCTAAGAAGGTATCATAGGTTCCTAGTGCCTGGCAGAGACAGCATCAATAAAAAAAGTAATTATTGAATGAGGAAGTGGGTACATTGTTAAGTGAACAAAAACAAACAATACGTAGGACCTAATTCCATTTATTGTTTAAAAGGGTATATATGTCTTCAGATATATTTATTTTTCATATCTGTATAAACACAGAAAATACCTGTATGAATACATGCCAAACTACTGCAGTAGTTACTTCTGACCAAAGGGTTGAGAAGACAGAGAGGGGACTTTTTATTTCAGAAAAAAAATAATCAGGTTCTAGAATGATGAAAGCTCAGGTATATGAAATGACACAAGCAACATCTAAAACTTATCAATACAATCACACTTTTATAAGACATCTAGCATACATATTTATTTTAAAGCATGTGCAGAAAACCAAAAACTGTCATCTTTGGAAGAGTTATGACTGATTGTTGTTCTCTTCAATGTATTTTTTGTTATTTTTCCAAAATGTCTATAATACAGATACATTTATTTCATCATATACAGACCTACACTTCTTTAGAAAGAAAACATTTAAAAGATTTACCCAAACTCAGTTTTATTAGTATGATGGCATATTCCTTATGCCTATAACTTAAAGGAAATTTGCCTGGATTCCCTGTCTATGAAAAAAGAAAAAAGAAAAAACTCCCCAGTGTTAGGGGATGGAGGTCTTATCCATCAATTCACAGTACTTGGTAACTGATGTCCGTAGGTACCCAGACAACAATGGAACAAATCTCTGTGATTAAGCTCCCTGAGACTTGCTCGTTCTGTACTCACTTAATCCACCCCTTGAGCTCCTGCGCTGAGGGCTGTCAGGCATTTACTGTTTGTGTCAAGCCCTGTCCCCAGTCACAGTGTTTTCTGATTTATTGTGCTGCCTCCAATAGATAGAAACATTCATTAGCTTCAAAACCAAATCAAGCAAGTTTTGTATAAATAGGCAAACTTCACGAAAATTGAATTCTGCATGTGTGTTTATGAGGAGTGGCAAGTGTCCCAGGAGACTGTGCCTTAGGAGCAAAGGCACTTCCACATATCACCAATGATGAGCCCTGCAGAAAGGAGGCCTCTCTAGACAGCTTTACAGGCAGTGGGTGAAGACAAACGGGAAGAGAGAGGAAGACAAATGCACATACCACATGTCTGTTCATGAGCAAAAGGAGGCAATGTTTTGAGGATGCCCCCAAATAAGTGGGGGGTCACTTGTGATATCATATGCTTAAAAAATCAATAGGCATTTTATCCAAATAAGGCAAAATCTTCAAGCAAGAGGATCAAATCACAGAGGACAAAGGTTTACACCCACTCCAGAGACAATAGCATGACCCACAGTGTCTGGGCGGCAGGAGGTGCCGTGATCTAATAACCCTGCATCCAACAATTTTGTCTTTTCTGAGTAGAGAAAAAAGATATTTTCTCAAAGTTTGAACCAACAGACAGGATGGAGCTTTGAAACACTCAAATTTGGATTGATGAGGTATCAATGAAGGTCAAAGAGTCCTTCTCAGGGAGTTTGTCTAAAGACCTTAGTTTTTGAGTCTTGGAACTGGGGTAGCATGTGTGATAACTATGAGGATGTGAACGGATAAAACATTTCTCCACTGAGATTTGTTAATGTGGAACAAATATTTAAAAATATGTATGCACTTTGATTTAGTAATTTCATTGGCAAGAAGAAAGAGAACCAATTCCTGAGCAAAGATTTATTTATGAAGACACTAATTATGATAAAGAGAAATCAGAAATGCCATAAATATCCCAATATAAGGGATTGGTTCAATAAATTACAGTTCATTTGTATGTAGTAGACATGCTGAATATCTCTGGTCAGTTCTCTTCCTTTGAAACATAGGACAAGAGTGGATTTCCTGACCCACTCAGGTTGGGTGCAGTCATGCACCCTATTCTGGCCAATGAATTGCAAGGAAAGTAACATGAATCCATTCTAATCCAAGAGTTTAATTATCAGAGCTAGACCTTCCAGAACTCTCTGTTCACTCTGGCACAGTGACCATAAGTGTTTTAGGTATGATTGTGTCATAAACCTGGGTCTGGAAATGCTAATGTTAACAGTGGCAGAGAGCAGCAGCATTCTGTCATGCAACCTGAGTGAAAACTAAGCAGTGTTTGGGATTGCTTATACCGCAGCATAGGCTGGCCTATCCTGACTAATATGAAGGAAATATAATGCAACCACTCTTTGATAAATATGACAGTATATTTAATGTTGGGCAGATATGCACAGTATACTAGTACATTAAAAACAGCCTCAATAGGAGGATTGCAAATTTAAAGCCAGCCTCAGCAATGTAGTGAGACTTTGTTTCAAAATAAAAAAACAGAAAGAGCAAGGGATGTCACTCAGTGCTTAAGCACTCCTGGGTTCGATCACTCGTACCAAAAAAAGAGAAAGAAACATCTATGCAATTTGAACCAGTTTCCTATATCTGTACAGAGTAAAAATACTGATAAATATTTTCCAAATTTTGCTGATAAATGAGTTGTTAGATTATGTAAGTGTTGTGGGTACATATTGAGGGAAAACAGTAACTTCTTCATGAACTGAAGAGCTATACATTCTAAAAGTTTATAATTATGAACAAATCCTGTGATCCTTTTCAAATATGTATCTGAATTATCTTTCTTATATTTTACCTTTTTATTTCCACTAGTACTTTCTCTGTTTTGAAAACATATACTTGAATACTTCTCAAACATATACTCTTTTGTGTTCTGTTTGTTTGAACACAAGAACTTCTTTCTCCTATAACTTTCAAAACAATTTCTGGAAAGGGGGAACGAATGTTGTGTTATACTCATATGTAAAAAGGAAGTGAGGTAAAATTATCATCTACCTCTGAGTGGTGGAAACTCCCCCGGTGTCATATTTTTAAATATTTTGAGTCTGCAGTCTTATTTTTACAGCAGTATTGCTCTATTTTTTAAAAATTTTTACTATGAACTTGTATTATTGATAAAATTGGGGGAAAGTTATACTAAAAAATAATCTCTGATAGACTCATAACTCTGCATTTCAAATGGATCCCAGATAATTCTGGATTATACCAAATTTGGATAATAGACCCAAAACTCTGCATTTCAAAATGGATCCCAGATAATTCTGGATTATACCAAATGTGGATATCTATTCCTCTAAACCTAGTCTTTAAAATAAAACTCTTCCTTTCCAAATTTCAACTAGGATGATCAAAGGAATAGAACTGAAAGCTAACAGAGGATATTTCCCAACCCCCCAAATGTTGGGAATATCTTCAAGGTGGAGTGAAATTCAGAGGTGAGCTGACTGCCATCCAATCCATCACTCCTAAGGAAACACTTCTGGGGAGAGAACCACAGGGGACCCACTGCCCATCAGAACACACTAACATAACATCCCTTTGTTCCCTGCCCTGGCATTGTAGGAGTGTGGACTACTTCTATAAAGTCACTTTCTAACAGTACCTTTATCATTTTAAGAAAGTTCCTTGTATTTAGAGTTTAACTGTGTTTTTCTTTTTCTTTCTGGAAGAGTCAATTTTTATTAAAAATATATTTCACCATCTATTGAACTGTACATGTAGTTTTCTGCTTTAACATCTCAATAAAGTGCCTTACATTAGAAATTCCCTAAAGCTGAACTATGTTTGCATAGTTAGTATGAATCCTGATTTTAATATATTGTTTGATTTAATTTTCTGCCCTTCAAATTATCATTGTTATAAAGTAAGCTAGATTTATAGCTTTCTTTCCTTCTTATTTTTTTTTCTAATTTTGGTAGCAAGACTATATTCAACTTGCAGGATATTTTGGAAACATTTATATAGTATTACTTTATTAAGTAAACTAAGACTTTTAAGTAACATGGGAAATTTTAAATCCTTGAAAATATGGAGAAATTTTGAGAAATTTGCCAGGAGAATTGACTAAGTATGGTGACATTTGTGCATAAATATTAAACCAGCTTTCCAGTTTCATCTATGTTTATTGGTCTCTCTAAATTTTCTGTTTCTTTTGTCAACCTGGACATTTTATTCCTAGCAAATCATGTGGTTTTACCCCCCCCCACCGACTTTCAAATTTATTTTTAACTTTATGCAACATTATTTTCAATTTTATAAAATTCCACTGTATTAGCAGTCATGGCACCTTTATCATTCCTAAAGTTCATTAGTGTTTTTTCATATTGTATCTTAATTGAACTTTCACAGCTTCTCTGCTTTGTATTTTCTACCCTTTAAAATATATATATATATATATATATATATATATATATATATATATATAAAGGAAGGAAGGAAGGAAAAAGAGAGAGAAAAAAGAAAAGAAGAAAAAGAAAGACTACTCCTATGGGTTTTAGTGTTCCATTTTGTTGGTTTCTTCTTTTATATTTATTATTTACTCACTTTTTGGAATTGCTTTGGTCTTCTTTTTTTAGCCTCTCTAGTTGAAAGCTGAGTTTGTTTATTTTAAAAGATCATATTATCTAATAAATGTACTAAAGTTAGAAGTTTTTAATCTGACATTGGCTGCATCCCACAGATTTTTATATATAGTGTCTCTTGTCACTCATTTCTAATTAGTCCATAAGTTCAGCTTGATTTTTTCTCTGTAATTAAAGTATTTTTGAACAAATTATTTCTATCCCAATTGAATGAAGAGTTTTGGGCAGAGGTTAAATTTAGTTTTTCTTTTTTGCCATCATTTGTTGCTTACTAAATTTTCTGGTAGTTTTTCTTATCAGAAAGGATTAGAATTCACTTTTAGACCTGAAATGAACTTTGAGGGTTTTGTTTTGTTTTTGTGAATGCTTCACAGTTATTTAGAAAAAACATTTCTTCTTTGATGTTGGGTAAGGAGTTTTTTTAATAGCTGTTATATCAAGCTTGATTACTGTATGAGTCAAATCTTCTAAAGTCTTACTTATTCTTTGCCTACTGATATCTGACAGAGATAGGTTAACTGTATCAATCAGTCATTGCTGTGGAACAAACAAGCTTCAAACTCAAGAGCTTAAAACATCATTTGTTATCATTCATGAGTGCATGGTCAACAGGGGTTTTGTTGACCTGTGAGGGGCTTAGCTGAATGCCTCAGCTGCAGGGCATGGTGGACAGGATAGCTGGGTGGCTCTGCTCCTAACTACAGGTCTGTGGGTCAACTGGGGTGACTGTGGTTGATTCTGGTCCCTACTACAGGTCTGTGGAAGAGTTCTACGGCAAAGGTTGGCAGTAATTAACACCGCCTTTATCAAATCAACTCATTGATCCAAGAATCAGGAGAACATACACATATGTCAAGAAATCTGCCCTATCCAGTTTTATAATCTGCCCTGAACCTGGTCTAACACTCTGAAGATCCATGTAATAGATTGAATAGTGTCCTAAAAAGATTCGTCCAGGTTCTAATTCCCAATGCTTGTGATTGTGGCCTCATTTGGCAATAGTGTCTTGGCAGATGTGATAAAGTTAAGGATCTCAATATGAGGCCATCCTGGATATAAGGCAGGCCCTAAATCTGATGAGCAAATGTCCTTATAAGAGACAAAATAGTGCTGGGCATGGTGGCACAAGCCTGTAATCCCAGCACTTTGGGAGGCTGAGACAGGAGAATCGCGAGTTCAAAGCCAGCCTCAGCAACGGTGAGGCGCTAAGCAACTCAATGAGACCCTGTCTCTACATAAAACACAAAATAGGACTGGGGATGTGGCTCAGTGGTCGAGTGCCCCCGAGTTCAATCCCCAGTACCAAAAAAAAAAAAAGAGAGAGACAGAGATACACAGAGAAGATCTGTAAAAATGGAGGTACAGATTGGATTAATGCATCTACAAGTCAAAATACCAAGAACTGCTGCCAGCCATAAGCTAGGAGAGAAGAATGGGACAAATTATTCTTTAGAGCCTTCAGAAGAAACCAGTTTTGCTGTTTCCTTGATTTTGGGCCTCCAGGCTCCAGAATGCTGAAATTGCATACATTAATGATGTTTTAAGCCATCTAGTTTATGGTAATTTGTTCTGAAAGTATCTCTGCCCATTGAGGATGTTAATATATTACCATAGACTAAGTCACTTGTAAGAAAAAAAAATATTTCTCACAGTTATGGAGACTTGAAGTCTGAGTTCAGAATGCTTGCATGGTTGGGTTTTAGTAAGGATTCTCGTCCAAACTGCATACTGCAGACTGCAGACTTATCACTGTGTCTGCATATGGCACAAGGGGAAAACAACCCTCTGGTACCACTTTAAAGGGAAAAAATCTCATCCATAAGCGATTCATACATAGGCTGCTCCCACACATGACCCCCACACATGGTCTTGCCGATACATAGTAATAAATTCCCTTCACATGCAGGCTGTTTCCTTTGCATAAAGCTGTGCAGGGATCTGATTCTAGTTATTGGCCTGGAGGCAATGAGGAGTGGTGAAGCAACTTTTAAAGAAAACTACTTTCTTCATGAAGCACTATTCAAATGAAGTCAGCATGATCCCTAGGCAAGGGTACTCCCCTGACAGAGAGAAGAGGTTACTTTTGCCAACAGGGCAATTTGAGGGTGTTTCCACAATGTTCTCAATCCAGGTCTCATAGTCTCACTCTTTCACTATTAGCTATTTCATTTGGTCTTGTCTGCAGCTCTGAATCATAATGAGATTCTGGGTCTAATTTTAAGCACAATCTGACTTGTGACTGCAGCAGATAAGGATCTTTTCAAGAGCTGCCATGGAAGTGTTAGAAGTCAAAATAATAGTTACATTTGGGAAGAGGAAGACACTGGTTAGAGGAGGGTATATGGAAGATTTCTTTTGTTCTGATAATTTTATATTTATTAATCTGGGACTGGTTAGATGCTTGTGTTTACTTTGTAGAAATTCATCAACGTCTATGGTTATGATGCACGCACTTTTCTGTAGGTTACACTTCAATGAAAAATTTACTTTTAAATAAGTTTTCAAAGAATAACATCATCCTTATAAACTTTCTGGCATTTAGAGCATATTGAAAGTGAACTTCATTGAGCCAGTCACTTTTTTTCGTAAGTCTGTAGAGTTGCCATAAACAGCCAGACTAGTCCACATCCTTTTTAATTAATATTATTTCCATAGCAATTAAGTGAACATACTATCCTAAGTATAGTATATTCCTAAGTCATTGCCTTATAATAAGTCTTTAGAAATAAGAGACTCATTAATAAGGATAAAAGTGACAACACTTTATTTGGGAGATATAAGCCCAGAAAAATGAAGAAGAGGAAAAACGGGTTGTGAAAAAAATAAAAATAGGTGAGTGAATGGAAGGTGACATATTACTGTATTAAACACCACTGTGCAAGGAACCACAAAGAGACATGGCAGGGCTGTAGCTTTCTCCTCCTGCCCCAGGGCTACTCTGATGGCATCGCTTGGGATGATGCGGGGAAACCCACTCAGCATTCATGTTTGTACAACCTGGAAGCACCCAGAAGTTAACATCCATGGGCAATTAGAGCTGATGGTAAGTGCTCCCCTTTCATGCCCCCAGAAAGGCAGTTCTGAGATGCATTTCACAAGACTTTGTAGACCGCCCCACATCATTGAGCACCAGTCACTAGCTATAGTGGTGCCAACCTAAATATGTATCTTTGCATTGGTTTTCTCTCCTCCTGTTCCTCCTGTCTCTCATTCCTGTTCCTTGTGATCACTTCCCAAGTGAATTATTTGCATTCTAGCCTTGCTTTTGGCTCTGCTTTAGGAGAAACAAATAGAGCAAAATCATTCAACAGGATGTTCATCCAACATGCATGACAGATCACAGCAGGAATTATATACCTTAAAGGATACACAGGAGACCAAATATGCCTGGATCCCTCCTATCCTACATTTTCAGATAATCAAATCCTGCCTTGCAAGGAGACAATGCCCACCACTACTATGTTATCATCCGGCTCCTTGTCAATCATTCTGGAAGTCTGATCTCATTTTTGGAGGGTGACTTGATAGAGTAGGTGGAGGTAGGGGAGGAGGTGGACTAAAACAATCCAATTGGGTGGCCAAGTTGACTGTCCCATTCAAGGAAGGAAGCCATATTCAGAGAATCAGGAGAATTATAAAAGTTGGCAGAATTTAGAGTCTGTGTCAGTCAGCTTTGTGTCAGTGTGAAAAATACCTGAGAAAATTGATTTAGAGGAGCAAAGATTTATTTTGGCTCACACTTTTAGAGGTTTTGTTCCATGCTTGGCTCCATTGCTGTGGGCCTATGGTGAGACAGAGCATTGTGGCAGAGAGAGCAGAGTAAACATGCTCACCCCATGGTAGATGGGAAATGCAGGGACAAGGTATAGTCCCAAAGGCACACCCCAAGGATCCACTACTTTCAAGTGACGCCTATTTTCTACAGTTTCAACTACCTCCCAACAGTCCATTTAAATTTTAAATCCATCAATCCACCGATAACACCAGAGCCTTCATGATCCAATCATTTCCTAAAATCCCTACTTCTGAACTTAGGGACCAAGCTTTCAACACACAAGCCTTTGGATAATATTCCAGATCCAAACCATTACAATCTATAGAACCTTCATATGGAGAATACATCCAGAGAGCCATTGAAGATCCAGTCTAGAGCTCAAGAGATAGGATAGAGTTAGAAATATGGATTTGGTAAAAGAACACAGGAGGTCAGGAAGCTGTGGTGATGATGGCTTCCAATCTAAGGAAAGGAGCAGAGAAGAGATTAGAGCTCTGGTTCTGAGTGGGGTAGAAAGTGTGAAGGAAGGGAAGCCAAGAGGAGAGGACAATTTGAGTTAAAAGGAGAACCAGGAGGGTGCTCCATTGTAGAAGTCAAAGGGGAAAGTAGGGAAAAGACTGAAAAGGTCATGAAGACTGAGAATGAATCTGTCCTGTCTGGCAACGAGAAAATCATCTATAAATCCTGGGAAAAAGCTGCTTTGTCAGGAGTATGAGCACATAGGTCAGACCTTAGTGGGTGAGGAATAAATAGAACGTGAATTGGTACCAGCCCAATAGACATTCTCGGAGGATCTGCAGATGTTGAGGGAAAGGGAAAGGGAGCTAATGTTTATTGGGCAAAAGACTTCTATGTTATGTCCTCACTAGCTGTAGTCCACAATCCTGGGACAGAGGGACCATCCTTGAAGGAAAGAACAGGAAATGGATTTAACACAGTAGCTGGTTCAAGGTCATAAGACTGGGTAGGGATGAGTTTGCACCTGGGAAGTTGCACCCAGGATCATTCAACTGTGATTTTTTTGCTACATCATACACTGGGGAGGGAAACAAGGATCTGGGAAGCGCATATTAGGCTGTTCCCAGTCACAGTCAGAGGGGAAGCCACGAGAATGAAGGAGCTACAAGCAGACAGAAATAAATGAGAAGGCTGTCTCAGAGGCAGTGGGAAATAGCAGAGGAGCACCATATGTACATAACCTGATGAAAGATTCAACAAGTAACAAAACTGTGAACACGGTTTAATCTTGCCTTGGGTTCCTCTTTACCTTGCAATCTCTGGGTTAGCAGACAGCCCTTACACTTTCTTGCCCAGAAATTAGATCATGTTATTCACTAAAATAGCACTAGCCCAGAGAAGCTCTAGCAGGTGGGTGCCAGAGGCCCCTCATTTACAGTCCTAGGCATGGAATAGTTCTCTCTAGGGATAAAAATAGCATTATATAATGAGCAAGAAATAATAGCACCGCTGTGGATGTGGCAAGAGAATTGAAAAAAAAAAGTTTCTTTTCTTTGCATATAATTTTGAGCTTTTTAAAAAATAATTATAGAATTGCAGGAAGTAAAATAAATTTTAAAATGAGACTACATGTTTCCCAGTCAATGGACAAAAAAAATTAAGTATTTATTATATTAGCAGGTGCAGTGGTGCATGCCTTTGGGAGGCTGAGACAGAAGAATAGAGTTCAAAGCCAGCCTCAGCAACGGCAGCGAGGTGCTAAGCAACTCAGTGAGACCCTGTCTCTACATAAAACACAAAATAGGGCTGTGGAAGTGGCTCAATAGTTGAGCACACACACACACACAAATTAAATAGTTAATGTTAGCAAGGATAGAGGGGTTAGGGCTCCGTGGAGGACAATCAGGCTGTGTCTTTATAATTGAACACCCTCATACACTCTGACCTGATCTTTCCAAATGGGTAGAACTACTTGTGCATCTGCACAAAAGGCTAGCTGTCCACTGATGGGGACATAACACTCCAAAAACTGGAATTCCATTCAGCCATTAAATAAGGGTGAAAAACATGAGTTTGACAGCATAGAAAGTTCAGCTAAAACACTGTTAACTGAAAAAAAAAAAAAAGTCAAGTTGAAATGTAGAAGTTTAGCACACTATGACATGATTTATTCAAGACCAAAACAAACACAAACCAAGTTATTTGTGTCTTTATAGCTGCAGTAATGTCAAAGGAGAGAAACGAGATCGGAGGAAAAGAGAATCAATGTGGAATTTCATTTACTTGTATTGTTTTATTTGGAAATGAGAATATATTCATGTATCATGTGTGTGTTAGTCAGCTTTCCATCACTATAATGAAATTTCTGAGAGAATCAACTTGGAAAAAGTTTATTATGATGTGCAGTTTTGGCAGTTTCTCGTCCATAATTGGTTGGTCCCATTGCTCTAGGACTGGGGCAAGGCAGCACATCAAGGTAGAAGTGCGTGGTGAACAAAACTGCTCCCATCACAAGCCAGGGAATAAAAAGAAGGCGGAAGGGGTTGTGATTCCCCTCCCCCAACTCCCTGTGATCTGAGGATCTCTCACGAGGCCCTGACTCTCAAAGGTCCCACCACCTCCAAAAGTCACCACCTTGGGACCAAGCCTTTAAGACATGGGTCTTTGGAGAATTTCAAGATCCAAACCACAGCAATCTGTGTATTTAATTTTTTTTTTTCAGAGAATGAATAAGAACTTCTAGCATGGAAATAGCTGCATACATAGTATCTCCCCTCTTCTCTTTACTATCACATTAAATCATGTCAAAACTGGATTCCTAATCTTCTTACCCTGAATTCATCCATTGAAAATAAATAAATGCTCCTCATCTGGTTGTTTGCCTTTGGTTTCTTCCTGGCATGATTGTTTTTAAATATTTTTGTCAAGTTTTGCAGTTACTTTGCAGGGAGAAGAATTGCTGATCTTTTCACCCCATCATTCCTGGAACTCAATCATTTAATTTTTACCTAAGTTTATGTATGAGATATTTTTGTTGTTTTTGTTCTGTTTTGTGGGATCTTTTTTTTTTTTTGCAAGCTCATGTTTTCAATTTTTTTATTTATCATAAAGTTTTAATAAAGAATTTCTTCTTGTTTTTCCATTTGCTTATAATTTGTAAAATCTCATTAAAATAATACATTGTTTTAATATTCACAAAATAAAATGCTTTTGGAATTTCTACAATACTGTTCTCCAAACTTTCATATCTACTATAAGAAACCCAAATCACCAAAGATTTAAACACATATAATTTGCATTGTTCTCAATCAACAAGCCCACCAGGTACAGCTGTGCAGACTGTGCACACAGGTAACAGGGTGAGAGGGCAAGAGGAGGAAAGACAGAAAGTCAGCTTGCCCTTCCCCAGTGAAGCCATGAGTCTTAGAGCTTAAAGTTCTTGGCAGTCCAGAGGTATTTATTAGGCACAAGGGGCAAAAGGAGAAACAGACATTATGCAAAAGTTTACAGCATAACATTGTCCTCATAGATCATTACAAGTTGCCTTAAACATCAGCATTAAAAGCATTCCCCTTAGACTAACACCCTTAAAATGGAAAATCATGACCTTTATAAAGGTTTCCAGGAGTGTCTTCCTTCTGAGTCTTTCCATTCCAGTAAAGGTGATATCAAAATTTATGAGAACCCTCTGTAACATCCTGGGGGTAAGAAGTCTGGTCACTGGCAGGACCCAGGGCAACATCTGCCAGTGAAGTGGTGGCCTCAGACGTGGCACTCAGGCTCACTATGGCTTGTTTCAGGCACCGTCTCCTGGGAGCTAAATTTTACTTGAGAACAGGATCAAGAGCTGAGATCCAGGCTGGTTCATGTTTTTATTTTTATAGATTCTGCGTTAGTCTTCCAAGGCTGTCATAAGAAGACAACACAAACCGGGTGACTTAGAAACAACAAAAAGTTGTCCTTTGACTGCAAGGAAGGCAAGAAGTATGACATGGAGGTGTGGGCAGGCCCTCCTTTCTGTGAAGGCTTGAGGGAGTATTTTCCATGCCTTTCTCTTAGCTTCTGGTGGTGTTGGCAATCCTTGGTGTTCCTCCAATCTCCAACAAGTGATTCTTTACATTATCTTCTCTGTGTTTTCTCCTCTGCCCTTAAGAACACAAGTCCTATTGGATTAGAGCCTGCTCTGTTTCCTAATCTTAATTTTATTTTATCCTCAGAGATAAAAATCTACTTCCAAATATGGTAATATCATATTCCCAAGTACCTGGGATTAGGACTCCATTATAACTTTTTGAAGGATATAATCTAGTCTGTAACTGAGTCAAATATATTAATCTTTTTTCTTATGGTGTCTATATTTTAGCTTCTGCCTAAGAAAAGTTTTCATCACTCTAAATTTAAAAATAAATATTTTTATGATCTAATTGCTTATATTTAACTTTCTGAGTCATCTGATTTTTTTGGTGCAAATAATGAGAAGAATGAGGTAAATATTCAATTTTTCTTTTCCATTCTCTTGGACAACTATTCTAAAGCTGGTTATTAAATGATCCATTTTCTCTTATTGCTTTGAAATGCTGCACATCTGACCCAGGAATCAGAGGAGCTGCAGAACCAGATCCAATGGGAGCTGGAGGAACAGTGAGCCCAGCTGGGGCCCATGTGGTTGAAAAGATTTGTGACAACCCAAGTAAGTCACCATGGTGCCTCTTGTCCTGCATCAACCTCCCCAGGCTTCCCCAGGAAGAACATGGCCATTCCTTCACTTAGCCTTCCAAATCTTGTGCAAAATGTCTCTTGAGACCCATGCCAACTGCAACCATGCAGAGAAGGGAATTCTCAGGTAGGTTGACAAAACAGGGTTTAG
>PVHX01016620.1:0-42681 GCA_004024805.1 Geosciurus inauris | reverse complement strand
AAATGCACAAGATCAATATCTCTACCTATAGTGGAAATAAGATTTTGTCATTTAAAAATGCCGGTTGCTTTAAGAGTGTGTGTGTGAGCTACAGTCTGAGATCCATTAGTGGGTCTTTAAATCAATGTAGTAATAAGTTGCAGCCAGCTAGATTTTTTTCTTTAAAAAATTAAGCAGAATAAAAAGAATCAAAGCATTTTAGTAAGGGTAATTCATCTTTATTACTCTATTTACTTATCTGCTATCATGGTTGTATATGTGTATATTCTGGGTTTGTAATATAAATGTATTTATATTATTTTATTTATTTTATGTGGTGCTGAGGATCAAACCCAGGGCCTCACATGTGCTAGGCAAGCACTCTGCCACTGAGCCACAACCCCAGCCCATAAATGTCTTTCTTTTTGCACTCAGAAAGTTTGAAAGCCACAATTCTAGTAGAATTAGGGTAGAATTCCACCCAGAAAGTACATTTTTCTTTTGTTTAAAAAATTCAGATACTTCCTTGGGTTCGTTTTATAAGCATTTCTATTCCTCATCTCACTCCATCTCAATTCGTACAGGATCTGCTTAGGGTAGGGTGCTCAAAAGAAAAAAAAATGACTTGCATAATAGAGTTATCATCAGTACCACTATCCATCCTCCTTTCTGCAGGCTGGAGAGCCCAGTGTTTGGGGCTTAGTAAGTAATCAAGAGGAATATGGAAAAGGTTGTTGGAGGTTAAAGTTTGGAAGTTCAGAGGACAGAAGTATAGATGGATGGAAGGACAGACAGACATATAAACAAAGCTGGAACCCAGATAGTAAGAAATTCTTTAAGAGGTGGAGGATGGGGAAGAGGGTGGCATCAGAGGGGAGGTGTAAGGAGGTCCTTGAGAAACTTTGGTACATGGATGTATAATACTTTGAAATAATGTGCTCTATGCTGTACCCCAAACTTCCAAATCTTCACACAAATACTTATTTTGCTCACAAGATTGTGTCTATGGTATTTTGCAAAGAAAGCAAAATATGGTGGTCCTAGGACTTTGAAGGTGGTTCTGAGAGAGCTGGTTAGGATCCAGAGATTAGCCATGAAGTGGGACTGACACAGGCTTCAAAGTTAGAGAGATCTCTTTCCCTGAAACATGACAGGGGAAAACAACATTGGAATAGATAGGGAGGATAAATTCTTGTATTTGTAGTGTCAATGTCCTCTAGCAAAAGACCACCAGGAGCATACATGTGTTTGAAAAAGTTGAGCAGTTTTACTGAAGAGAGCTCAGGCTATGTTGAACTTTAGGGTATCTCAGGGAAAGGGTGTGGAAAGGACTTTATAGGGATGTATGTTGGGTGATTTTGAAGGGTTTTAAGAAAATAAATCTTTGTTCTGATTGGATGTTGTCAGGCAGTAGAGGTAGTTCTATGACTGAATAGTTTAACTATCTTATCTGGAGGGAGGCCCGATTACATCAAGACTGAAATTGTAGTTGGTAATGAAGCAGCAGTTCCCCACATCTACCAGTAGAGGGCGATGTCTCCTACTTTGTGAGTTGGACAACCGTTCATGCTTTGTTTATGGTCACACATAGAATGGTCTTGTTTTTTTCTTGATTTGTCATGGCTACACAGCAGCCTCGTGTGGTGCTGATGTTCCATAAAGTTGTTTATATTCTAGAGAAGAATACCAGGGCCTAGCTCTGTGTGCCAGGCCAGCTTCTTGCAACACTAAGGCCTGGTTGATAGTTCTAGGCCAGCTCTTGGCTATCAGGGGCTGCTTCTTTGTTAGTAGTATGATTGTTTGAATCATTATAAACCTAGGGAGCTATGAGACTGGGACATCAAGGTAACAAAACACATTTGTATGATTATGTATATGATACAGTTTATACATAAAAGTTGCCTAGAGAGTTGCTCAATATATGGTGATACATATGTCAAGTAGTAAGTTTCCTCCTTAATTAATTGATGGAAATTTCACAATCTCTCTTGTGAATTCCAGTTACTTCCCTTAACCTTGCAAATTACCAAATTAGGAAACTGGGTACCTGAATTAAAATTCTGTAGTATCACTTGAGTAACAAGTTCAGATGTTTTCAGCAAAGATGGAACTGATTACCTCTATAAATAAAGATGGTATCTGGTAGGTATGGAGTTGCAGCCTTGTTTGTGTGCTAAAAGCTAGAAGCCCTGTGGGATGGTCTGAAACAGGTGGTTCCTGTGAGGTAGATGACTGGGCTGAAGAATGGTGTTGGCAAAATAACATTTGTATGGCTTAATTTGCCTAAGCTCTATTTGAAAGACAGCCAGCTGGGCTTCAAAGGAAAGCTTAGAACTGTATGAATCATTGCACACCAGAGTGGGTTAATACCATGTCACTAAGAAATCATTTACAACCATGGTGAATCATACAACACAACAATATTCAGACTTTAATTCCAGTGCCATATGGCTTTGGGTTTACTTTCCTGCCTTTGGGGGTTGTTGAGTTGGGGTGGGTTTTGGCTTTTTGCTTAGAGAATATCATAAGCACATAATACTATTTTATGAAATATCAGTGAAATATAGACCTAGGACAGAAAATGGAGATGGAAGGGGATATAACAAATGTGGAATAACTTTTATTGTGTATTCAGTGAGACCTATGGGACATTTACGACTTTTTTTTTGTGGCTCCTGAGGCAGTGGGTGACTTCAGATGCTCCACCTCTGCTCTGGGGCTGGAGCGTTCAGTGCAAACCTTTTTCTGGATATTTGAATTAGGGTTGGCATAGAATGTATAAGTCTGAGTCAAGAAACTGGCTAGATCAAAGACTGAGTTGAGTGGTGATCTTTCTAATAATGTATTTTTAAGCACTAATAGTGTGTCAGGTCTGGGGTAAGGATAATTTTATATCATCTCCATTAATCCTTACCTGTGAAGTAGATACCACTAACACTCCCATGTTAGAATTGGTACACTGAAGCTTTGCAAAGTTAAATCACTTGTCCAAGAAAACACAGCCACTAAATAAAAGTTTTAGACTGATGTATATTAGAGTGTTTGGAATACCAAAAAGGGTTTTAGGAGGAACATCTGTTTAGATTTCTAAGTATAATTAAGGTAGCAAGTACTCACTGAGCACTCACCTTGCAAGTGACAGTGCCAGGCACTGGATCTGCACTGTCCTATGAACAAGTCACCTACACAAGTGATAGCACAGATAGCCTATAGGGTTCGCCCGTGACATGGAAGGACATGGGGAGGGGGGTGTCGGTAGTGATTGCTACCCGTGGGACACAGAGCATTTCTTTTACATGTATTTTATGATTTCAGATGCTGCCTGCACATCCCTGGGAAGAAGATTGTTTCTCACTTTTCAGAAAAGAACTCTAAGGCAGAGAGGCCTCTCTTGACTTCCTTAAAACACATAGGGGTGAAAGCTGCGTCTTCTCAGTGACAAACTCATTGCATATCTCCACAGGTACAGGGCAGCTGTCATTGCATACAGAGAAGTGATTTTATGAGAACCTTTCTTCCCTAGGTTAGTCAAATGTTCACACCAGTGTCACCTGTGAACCCTGGGCTAGCCAGTTTCTGGGACTGATACCCCTAAAAGTCCTGCAGTTGGAAGGACTGCACAATCAGGTGCCAGGCTGGTGACTCTCTAGATTCTTGGCCTGAGGTCCTTGTTCTTGCTGTCTACCTTTCTGAACTCAGATCTGTGCTACCCTCTGGCCAGGACACCTGTGCATGCATTTACCCCTGCCTGCCTCCTGGCCCCTGACCCTGTTCTCCATCCCCAGGTGCTCCATGCCATCTTGGACTTGCTCCCCATACTGGACCCTGTGCTTTCTTATGTCTTTCAGCTCTGTACATCTGAATGACTCAGTTATCTTTGATTTTTTTTGTAGTTTATGTTATAAATCCAACTTTTAATTTTTCAGATACCAAGTTATATTAAAATATTGAATATGCTTTTAAAAATACATGTTTCTCTGCCATTAGATCCTGAGCCACTCTTGATATTTCTCAGACATGCTTCTCTGAGATTTTACTTTGGGATTATTATTATCCTCTAGCATACTGATTCTGAACCCTGGATGGCCATTAGAATTCCCTGGGGAGCTTAAAAGAATGTCTGGACCCCGCTTCAGAGATTGATTTATTTCTGTAAAGGGTGGGCCCAGGCAACCGCAAGTAATCCTAGTATGAAGTAGACAGGATTAGGAACCATTGAGCTGCACCATCAGCGTTTTTGATGTTAGGTGAGGCATTAAGATTTGCCTTTAAGTAGGGCTGCCAGATTTAGCAAATAAAAATGCAAGAGGCTAAATTGAATTTGAATTTCAAATAAACAACAAAAATTTTTTTAGTGTAAGTATTTCCTATGCAATTATTCAGGACATATATTTAGTAAAATTCATTTGTTGCTTATCTGAAATTCATATTTAACTTGGAATTTTGTATTTTATTTGGCAGCCTTACTTTTAGGGAGAACCCTCATACTTTGGAGAATATTTTTTTACTGTGTGTGTGTTTTTAACTGGCTTATGAATACTTGAATAATATTGTTCTTTGTGCTCATGCTTCATTAAAAAGGAGCCTGAAATTAAGTTTGTGTGCTTAAACACTATCCTCACTTAGAAATTGTGGTAGAGAAAGCATTATATGTCCAAAGCAGCAAATGTTTCAGTTAGCTCTGGGTTTCTAACTAGCAAGCTCCTTATTTTTGGGTGCTCTGTTTTGTGGTTCATCAAGGCAAACCTGGGAGGCCCAGGGACAAAGCATCCTAGTATAAGGGGTAGGAGCTCATCCTGCGATGCAGAGAGATCATGCTATGTTGGCTTTGTCAAATGGGAGCAAAGTGATTGGGAACCAAAATTTCATCAATAATGCATTATTATTTTGAAGACATTAGAGGTAACTAAGCGTTTACAAGGTTTATGACAGTTCTGACATTTTAATGGGCCCTTAAAGGAAGTGAATTATTAAAAAGCATTCTTCAGATGAGGTCATGGACTCTTTGAGTTTAGGGATCAATAGAAATAGCCTGTGTGTGCCAATGTGGCGAAAGCTATGCCAGTAATGTGTGCTGTTGTGTTATTAACACGGGACACTGAGAACCGGCCTTCTTTTCCCTGCTGCTCGTCTCCCTCAACAAACTCCAGGAAAAACAGATACAGAGCAAGGATCCAATCTCGTCTTTTCCAGTTTTCAAGCAGAAAATACACATAAATGTTGATCACTTCTTAATTATTGTGCTAAAAATAACAAGAAGAAAAAAAAGAAGATATAGCACCTTCTGTCTTCCTTGTCTTTCCCTTAATGATCTAATTATTTTGCCTCAGTTTTTTGTTGGAAATTTTATTGTTTATCTGACTGTGAACATCTGGTTGACTCCAAACACTAAGAGAGTAAACTTAAAACTTAAAAAAATCTTTTCTTCAAATTGAATATTCTGTGCAGATAAATGCAAAACTTTTCCTTTGAAGAGGGGGCTAGAACATAATTTTGCTTGGTCAATATCTCTCACTTTTACTTGACATATTTCTGTAGGACTCCTACAATTCTGTGAAATTCAGGTTGAGAAATCACTGTGGTAGACCAATCATCTGATGTATTTGAACTTTTCACTTAGCCTTAAGTTGTTGTAAAATTTGTTATCATTATTGAGATAGTTGTTATGAGGGACAGCCCTTGTCCCCCTGTGCAATCTGGAGAACATGGCAACTTAGGACCCTTACTATCAAAATCTTGTTAGCAGAGTGCTCAGTTTTTATTGCATTCTTGCCAATATAGGGGCTTATCTAGAGAACTAACTGCATTTAATGGCAGTGGAAAATGGTGCTTGTTATTCACTGTAACGTTTCCTCCTGAGAGTTGTAGATTTTAAGTACTTAGGTACGTAGGTTTGGTAGCTGTGTGTTGTAATGGGCAAGAAGGCCAAGAGCCCTGAGCACAAAGGCAATCGAAATGTGGGAGAAACAGTTTGCAAGAGTCCTGAAGGCAGTAAAGATCTAGTCTCCTGCTAACAGCAGGGTTTACAGAATCCAGTCTCCTAGATGCACTCTGGTTTTTGACCTCTTGCAAATTAGGAGCCAGGGGCTAAACCTATCATTTCACTATGATGAGAGAAATGAAGGAGCAATGAGACAAATATCCGAGGAATTTTAAAATTTAGGATACAGAAAAAGATATCCAAAAAGGAAAAAGCATCAAGAGTAGCGTAATAATGGGAATATATAAATATATTCCCATATATGTATATATATATTATATATATACCTAAAATAATATATATACAAATGTGTGTGTGTATATATGTGTGTGTGTGTGTGTGTGTATACACACACACACACACACATATATATATATACACACACATACATTTTTCCACACAAAAATGTTCTTAGGGTAAGTCTAGAGTTGCTTTATTATGGTTTGAATTTGAGGCGTCTCCCCAAAACTTCTATGTTAATGCAGGAATGTTCAGGGACAAATGATCAGATTGTGAGAGAGCAGTAACCAATCAGTCCATCCTAGTCTGAAGGCACTAACTGGGTGGTAACTCTAGGCAGGTGGAGCATTGCTAAAGGTGGTTGATTAGAGGCATGTCCTGGAAGGGGTTGTCTTCTCTGGGATCCCTTGCTCTTTCCCTCTTTCTGCTTCCTGGCTGCCATGAGGTGAACAGCTGCCTTTTGTGCCCTCCTGTCATGTTCTGCCTCACCTTGGGCCCAGAGTGATGAGCTATTGACTGAGGCTTCTGAACCATGAGCCCAAATCAACTTTTCCTCCTTTAAGTTGTTGTTGTTGGATATTTTGGTCACAGCAATGATAAGCTGACAAAACCATGGTTAATTCTGTAGCTCAGTAGCATCATACAGAACCCAAATCTTGGCTATTTGTTTCCCCCATTATTTGGCATTTGTGCTCCAACATGTCAGCTTAGGATTTCAAGGTGCCAGGCATGTTCCAGGTATCATATGCAGGTGGCAATTTTGACAGAACAGAAATCTTTCCTTATACAGATCTCCTGTTTAGGGAGAAAAAATATCCCCGGAGGCCTCCAGCACTTTCCCTCTCACATATTGTGGGATACTATGGTGAAGACTATCCAAGCCTAAGCCAATCACAGAAAAGGGAAATATTTGGCTTGAGCAAATCAAGATTCACCCTCTAGGGCTTAGAGAGGACTCCAGTCTCCTAGAATTGTTTATCTCTTCTGTTGGTATGAAGAAAAGAAGGAAAAAATCTCAATTTATAGCATCTGCCATAGGTCTCGGAAATGTCCTTTGCTGTTGTTTTGGTGACACTTCAGTTATCTCTAGTAAGCCCTAGGAATATTTCAAGAATTTAAAAATCAATTTACTATGAACTGTTTTTAATAAAAGTGAATAAGCTAAAGAACACTTTTGAATAAAAGTCCATATTTTACAGTACACACCAAAATAAGCTTTAGAAATGTTCAAGTTAAATATAAATGAAAAATAACTCCTCATAAATTCTAGAAAAGTGAGAGGAATAAAGTAGTTTTTAATCAGAGGAAGAATGTGAACTGTTGGCAGCAATAGAAAGCAATGGAATTAGTAACATAAAAGTAGGGATATATAGGAATATAAAAATGAATTTTGTGTAATGAGGAAAGGAAACTAATATAAATGGACAACAGGCTGGAAAACAGTTTAATCAAATATAATATGACTAATATAAATGGACGACAGGCTGGAAAACAGTTTAATCAAATATAATATGACTAATATAAATGGACAACAGGCTGGAAAACAGTTTAATCAAAGGTTAATATTTTTAATCAGTGGTTTTACATTCAAATTTATAAGTAAAAGCACACCTTTAAACTAGGATAATCAAAACAATGAGACATAATTCACAAATGTGGGAACAAGTTAAAAAAATACAATCTCATTTGAAATCAAAGAAATTCAGACTAAAGCAAACTTGACATGCAACTTTGTACCTTCTATCACAATTTAAGAGATTACAATTGTTGGGAGCATAGCTGGTACACTTATTCATTGATAATAAATTGATATGTCTTTTCTAAAGTAAATATGACAAAATATGAGAGCCACAAAAATGCTAAGTCTTTTTTTCCTCAGTATTTCAAATATACAAAGTTTATCCTAGCCAAGTAAATCAAGAGAAGCAAAAAGCAATATATTCAAAGATATTCACTGTGGTAAAAGCTTTAGTAGAAAAAACTTGAGAACTGCTGTTTTTTTTTAATATTTTATTTTTAGTTGTCAATGGACTTTATTTATTTATATGCAGTGCTGAGAATCGAACCCAGTGCCTCACATATGCTAGGCAAGTGCTCTACCACTGAGCCACAACCCCAGCCCCCCTGCTGTTTTATATTGTGGAAATGGTTTAAAAAACTTGTGGTATATCCATATGATCAAATATTATTTGACGATTAGAAATATTAACTCGGAAGGTACTACAACAAGGGAAAAGGTTATGATAAGAGAAATGACAGAAACAAGAATTGCACTCATATTATGACTGCAGTTGTATAGAATATTTTCACACAGAAGGGAATATGCAGAGATGGAAACCATACTAGGATGATGACGTTATTGGTGATATCTTCATTGTATAAATATTTCCTTAATGTAACTGAATTAGTTACCTATTCATGGGTGACAAATTATCCTCAAACAGTAGTTTCTGTGCATTAGAAATTTGGGAGCAGCCTAGTTGGATGGCATTGGTTTAAAGAGCCTGATGAGGTTGTAGTCAATAGCTGTAGTCATCTGAGACTTGACTGAGTCCTGGGTTGCTGCTTCAGAGCTCACATTCATGACTTGGCAGAAACCTCAGTTTCTTGTGCTATGTTGGTCTCTCTACAGAGGTTTTGAATGTTCTTGTGACATTGTTACTAGCTTCTCCCAGAACAAGTGATCCCAGGGGGTGGGGGGTTGGGAGGGTGGAGGGTGGAGAGTTCACAGCTTCTTTTATGACCCAATCTCTCCGTCATACACCATTTTATGTTTCATTCTATTTGTCATAAGTTAGTAAGTTTAGCTCACATTTAAAAGGAAGAGAATTAGGCTTCATCTTTTCATAGAAGTCTACCAAAGCATTGTGAACATATTTAAAATCACCACCGTAGCTAAAATTTCTTTTCATTAAAAGTATACTGGAATAGCTTGGTGTGATGGTGCATGCCTATAATCCCAGTGACTGAGGAGGCCGAGGTAGGAGGATCTCAAGTTTGAGGCCAGGGAGACACTGTCTCAAAATAAAAAAATACAAAGGACTGGGGGTATATAGCTCAGTGATAGAGTGCTTAATTAGTGTTTAATCCCTAGTACCCTAGTACCACACACACAAAAATGCTGAAACAAAGAAGTGAATAATCCATTCAACATGTATGAGCTTTGACTCTTGAATGGGGGAAGTATGAAAACAATAAGACATAGTGTTCTATAGTGACCAAATTAAAATGCCTCCCCCCACCGAAACAAAACAACAACAAAAATCTTAGATGGTATTCCCAGGTGATAGTAATTGTTTCTATCATTCTGATGGCTAGAGCATTGGTACTGATGGTTTGCCCCTTACATGGGTCCAGAGGGAAGGGATGGTATCTTGCTGGCAGATGGCAAGAAATTTCCTCTCTTTCTAATAACACTGCACAGGCTGAGCATAACATTTTCTCAGCTATCTTTGAGGGGCTCTACCTGCTGGAAAGGTCTGGTTGTTAGATGTACATTTCATCTGAATGAACAATTACCTTTGAGCCATAGCAATACACTTGGAACTCAATTTTAACAGATACTTAACAGAACACGAGCTGTGGTCTGTGTCTGTAAATACTAAGCAGGTCTGGAAACATAAAAAGCAAATGCCAGCTGGTGCTAGAACTACCAGTAGGTATACCAGAACACCCTGTTTGAACTCTGAAATATAGTCCTTAGTTTTATTTAGCTTTCAATTTTCCTTGGGGAGTGTGGACTGGTCGCCTGGTTTGGCTGTTTTTCATGTTCTTTTGTCCTTTTGCTCACCTTTTGGTTATTTTAAATGTCTCAGGTCCTCTATTCAAGGGCAAGTGAGAAATGTGATGGTGGTGATGATGATGGTGATGATGATGATGATGACAACAGTAAAACTCTGCCGTTTCTCTGAGGGGGAGGCTGGAGAGTTTTCTGTGGATTAAAAATAATGTTATATTCCCAGTCATTCGTATTATGTGGGGAACTGAGCATGAATTTTGGAATCAGAAAGACCTGAATTTGATCTCTTGCTTTGTCATGTCACTCATTCAATAAATGCTTCTTGTGCCAGACACTGGGATAGATGCCCAGTGTGTAGGGATGAAGAATGCGTGCACCACCTTCCAAAAATTTGGTTCAGTTTGGGGAATATAGACAAGAAAAAAGGCAAGATGAGTCTAACGTGCTAAAAGAACCAGTAGGAGAATGCTTATCTGCTCCCCTTGGTGGGAAGTATGTGAGCCTGCAAAGTTATCAAACAAGCAGAAATATTGCATTGAGCTACAAGGAGAAAAAGGAAAAACACGTGCAAGAATCTGGAAATAAGAGCACGCATGGCCATTTTGTGAATGTGACCGCGGCTCTGGATGATGGAGTGGCAGACAGCGCCGGCTGGAAGTGGTTTCCATTTTCTTTTCCCTTCCCCACGTTCCATCATAGAGGCCTGTCTGGCAGCTACTGATAGCCATGTGATGCAGTTCTGGACAATGAGATGTTACCATGGTTTGCTGGAGGGATTCTGGGAAAGCTTTGTTTTAATGATGAAGGAAGCTGCTGTTGAGTCCCAGGTACCATGTTAGGCCAGGACAGAATTGATGCTTGCTCTCATGAATTGAACATTCTAGAGGGAGGGGACAAAAACAAGCAAAGAAACTGGGAAATAAGACAAGTTCAGCCATAATTGACTTGGTGTTTATGTTCTATGATACCTTGTAATAGCCACTTTTTGGAAGTGTATCTCTCTCTCAGAGACAGGGAGAAGAGATCCCAATGAATGCAAAAATACCAAGGAAAGTGAAAATGATAAAATGAATGTTATTTGATGATATAGAGTGTAGTTGGGGAAGAGGGAAGAATACAGAGGGAGAAAGGGGGACCCTGAGCAGCTTTCTCATTGGACTGTTTTCTAGGCCTTTAGTGAGGTTCCCTTCTGTCCTGAATATAGACCATAGCCTACTGGCAATCCTGGGCCAAAGAGCTCAATGGTACATTAAACTACAGGAAGTAGTGTAGATGAACTCAAGCACTTTGTAGGAAAACAGGGATAATTTTAAGGGAGTGAAGTTTGGGATCTGGAAGCGGATTATCTAGATTGAAACTGAGCCCCATGCCTTTACAGCTGTGTAACCTTTGGAAATACACTCCACACCCCAAGTCCTGTTGTATTATTTAGCAGTGGACTGCCCAACATGCAACATAATTACAAATATTTGGCTGTGCAAAACAAGAGTTTTTAGTTTTAGTTGTTAGTGCTTAAGTACAAAGGAGTCACAATTCTTTTGTTTCAACTAATTACTCAGATACAACTTAGATCCTTCAAGATTCTGGATTCTAGGTCTGCATAGCAGAGCTACCTCACGATGTAATTTTTTCCCAAATATCAGTGCATGGAATGGTGTGCCAATGGTTGGACATGATTACCATGAGTCTATTTTCTTTCTTTCTTTTTTTTTAAATATTTTTTTAGTTGTAGATGGATGCAATGTCTTTATTTTATTTATTTTTATGTGGTGCTGAGGATCGAACCCAGTGACTCATGCATGCAAGGCAAGCACTCTACCACTGAGCCCCAGCCCCAGCCCCCCATGAGTTTCTTTTCTAGAGCCTTCTCTTCTATAGAGGCATGATCTGGTTGGGACAAAGACGATTAGAAATTCTTGAGGGTCAATTATCTGGTACAGTTAAGTATTCTACATGATTCTCTTGGTTCTCAACCTTTGGAAATACTTAACCCTGTTGTCTAAATTTCCTAAATGGTACAATTTGGAACAGTAATAGTACTATGACTGAGGCCATATTGAGGACTGAGTGAACTAATCCATGTAAAGTACCAATGCATAGTAGCCACACAAAAATATTAGTCATTTTTATTGTTGTCAATTTCCTTAGTGGTAGAATCTCACCTGTCATCTCACCTATCAAACTCAACTGTCAGTTTTAGAGATTTCACAATCTTTCTCTCTTTCTTTTTAAAAGAATATGAATGATTTTTAAAAGGAACATTTAATTTAATTTTTTGTAGTACTGGGGATTTAACCCAGGGTAGCCTGCATGCTGGGCAAGTGCTGTACCACTGAACTTCACCCCAGACCAATTTTCAATATGAATCATTTTGTCCACTTGGATCTTATGGGCAATTTCTATTACTGGCAGTGGTTTGATGCTCTCAAAAGAAACTTCCCTAAGTATGTTGGGATGTAAGTCATTTAATTCAGGAAGCTTGGATTTATAAAACAAGCAGGCTTTCATTGGTTCATCAGAACTCAAGTTATCTAATCATGATATATGTGAACTGTCATTTGCCTTTGCCCATATTTCTTCTGCATAAGCTGAAATATGACCAATGTCACATTGCAGAAAGCTAGGGGCTTTCTGTCCCTTCCAATTCAGAAAGTGTTCATTCATTAAAAACCTATTTACCAAGCACCTACTATATGCTGGTGATGTTTTTCAGAACATATAGCACTTAACTTCCAGTACCTCTCTCAGAGAGGCTGTAGCATTTATGTGGCCGCTTGAAAGTGGGCACTTTTCTACAGTTGATATAAGACTGTCTACAATTAGATGAATGGCTTGTTTGGTAACAATGAGTGATCCTGGGTACTGGGTGGTTGACTATCCTGATTTTGCCAATCACTGCCTTTAATTTTGGTAGGGAAACTTTTCTTCCCTCTAAAGGAGAATAACTCTTGCACAAATTTTCCCTCTATGACATGATGCTTTTAAGGTCTTCCTTTTCTTTATTGGCTGTTCTGGTCATCTTTGCTATAATTGAGAACAACTGAGAGTTCTGAGTGGTGAGGGTGAAACACTGTTACCATCTCTTTACAGGTTGATCCTTTACTAGAACATGTTCTGGTAGACATGTTATAAATACAAACTTTAAAGCAGAAAAGATAATGAATTATAAATGGAATCCCAAATAATCCCAAATTATAAATGGAATTTCAAGGGAATCCCAAAGAATAAATCTCAAATAAATATCAAGACATTTCAGTATTGGTGTTCCCCAAGAGAAATCTCACTATTCTGTACTCTTCTATTAAAGAAATAAAAGATAAGCAAATATTGTAATCCAGGAATGATTCACACTGTGAACCATGGAAACCCTGACTACAGGCTTATTCTTCTCATGTAACAAGCTGACATTATTAGGTCAGTGGCTCAATGATATTACAGCTGGCAGGCATGTCTAAGATTCTCTTGGCTCTTTTTTTTTTTTTTCCTCATTATAGCAAAATATTCCAGCTGACATCACATATGTGTTAAAGGCAGGAAGAAAAGAGGAAGAAAGGATAGTACCAAACATGTCTTTTGTATTTATTAGAAAAGTAAAACTTTCCTTGAAGGCCACCCTTGCCTGACTTCCTTTGACAGGTCATTACCAGAACTGGGTCTCATGTTGTGTTAGTCAACTCTCTGTCACTGCAACAATTATCTGAGGTAAATTAACTTATAAAGAAAAAAGGTTTATATTGGCTTACAGTTTCAGAGATTTCAGTCCATGGTTGATTGGCCCCATTGTTTCTGAGTCTATGGTGAGGCCATACATCATGGAGAGTGTTTGTCAGAGAAAGCCCATTAACCTCATGGCCAGAAGTAAAGGATAAAGATAAAGAGGGTGTTGTCTTGCTATCTCCTTCAAGGGCACACTCCCCAAAACCTAAAACCTCCCATTAGGCTCCCCGCCTTAAAGGTTCCACCACTTCTCTGTAGTGCCACCCTGGGGTGCATGGGTCTTTGGGAGACATTGAAGCTCTGAACTATAGCATAAGGCTAACCCTCAACAGAAAAGTGTCTGGAAAAGGGGTCAACAGGGTGGTCATGATTGATAAAGACCATCAAAATTCATTCCCTGGGATGGATCATATTTTATGCTCAATCAAAATTAAGGTTTTATTAGCAGAAATAAAGAGGAATAGGTATTGTTTAGGCAACGAACAACTAACATGGTTTATTTTTCCAGTCATTTGTGCTACTGGGAACCTAATGGAATGGGCTCCTCCCTGAAAGCACTGGAGAAGATCACTGTTTTTATCAGGGTTTCCACTGTAAACAGAGCTCAGTAGGCACCACAGACACACATGTGGTAAGTGGAAGAAAGTTCTCACATTGTGGTCTGTCCTTTCAAGGTCACTGCCTCCTCCTCCACTCACTTCTTTTTTTTTTCTTTCTCCCCTTATTTTGCTTTTTGGTACCAGGGATTAAACTCAGGAGTGCTTAACCACTGAGATACACCTCCAGCCCTTCTTTATATTTTATTTAGAGACAGAGTCTTGCTGAGTTGCTAAGCACCTCATCATTGCTGAGGGTGGCTTTGAACTGGTGATCCTCCTGCCTCAGCCCCCTCAGCTGCTGGGATTACAGGCGTGTGCCACTGTATCTGGCTCCCCTTATTTTATTTTATTGGTGCATCATAATCATACATATTGATGGGATTTGTTGTTACATATTCATACATGCACACAATATAACAATATAATTTGGCCAATATAACTCCCTAGTGCTCCCCGCCATCACTTGCTTCTTAAGGATATTGCAGACCAACAAACTTAACCTTATTCTCCAACTTCCCTCTAAGCTCCATTGTCAAACCTTTTGAGAGCAAGTAGCTGAGCTTTTCTGCTTGTCAGACAGAGAGACAGACAGACACACACACTCCACACATTTTTGGGACTGAAACTAGAGGAAATAGTGGAATGTTGGTTATAGGTGACTATTTCAGCCAACAAGTGCTCTTTGTGTTTAAAATTAAAAAGAAGTCTCTAAACCCTAAACATGATAGATCCAGAGATAATGCATGATGAAAAAACTTAAAGTTGGTATTGCAGCTCTACCTAATAGGAAATACAGTTTTTATCATATGTGGCAGATAATAGGCTGTACATATTGTCTTTTTATTCCAGCCTTGTCTTATACGAATGTTCTTTTGCTCCACAGTGTTTCCTACCCATTCCATTAGCAGTAGATTAGACTTACAGGAGTCCTGTTTTGGGGTATGGATGTCAGAAGTAGTTGGGAGGGTGAGAGAGAAAGGAGATTGAAGACACATCTTGTCACTGTGTCCTTTGGAGGGGATCCTCTTCACCGAACCCTGCCTACACCAGTGCAGCAGGGAGTGGCCATCTGCTGAGTGCTGCACATTGTTGCTGTTGGATGGTTGTGAAGCTTCTGTTGTTAGTGTTTGCATTACCTTCCCAGAGCACAGGTGGGCCAAGCATTCAGTATTAAGAAAAGCCTTCTCAGTATCAAGGAAGGACTGCTAACCTTGACACCTGTCATACTGGGATTTCTCCCTTCTTTGAGGACAGGTGTGTTGGCCTCAACCAAAGGAGTTCTGTGTAAGAAGGTCCTCCTTGTATTTTTCTATCTAGGGGATAAAGAATTTTATTGGCCTTTAATGAAAGTTTGCAATTATGTTCTGGATCCCAAAGTGGCTATATTACTGATGTTGTCCTGAGAGGAGGGCAGACAATTTGACTGTACTGCTCTCCCTAGAGTCAGTTGCGGGCAGGGTGAATTGTTCAGAATTAGTGGGAAACATTAGATAAAGCAGGACACTTCTTTTGGGACAGAAGCACATTCATCTAAATTGAAATGTAAGGTGAGACTTAAACTCAACGACAAAGATCCAGACCCTAGAATTAAATTAGAAACAAGTGAAAGATTTGGGAAAGTCCTTAAGGCTCATGCGACTGGTTCATTCTTGTGTGTAAACATATAAAAGAAGCTGGGCTGGTGGTGTAGTTCAGTGGTGGAACACTTGTCTTGCATTTTGTTGCCTGGGTTGGATCGCACACAACACACACAAACACACACACACACACACAGCACAAGAGAGTTTTCTTCCAGTATTTGTGCTTTAACCAACTCACACATAAGTGAGTGAAAATGCAGACTCAGAGGTTTTAGTAAGGAAGCTTTGATTATCATTATATCCTTTATGTATTTAATAGAAAACACTAAGAAACATGGAACTTATGCATTGCTTTTGGCTGCAGGTAATTTTAAATGTAAAGTGAAGTCGGCGCTACTTCCTTCCTTTCTTCATAATACACTTATAGGTTTAAGAGTTTTCAATTTACAGTGTGGAAAATAATTGAAACAAAATATTTTAAGTGATTTGAGCCAATAGTTCTGTATTGATTCAGCTTATTTTAGAGGCTAAAGGAAGGGAAGAGATAGCTTAGTTTTGGAAGGTTAAAAGTTGCCAAGCATTGTTTGCAGAGTATGCACTTTTTTCTTAAGTGAAAGGAGAATCTGTAACTAGAAGAAGACTGTTCACTTCTGAATCCTTAGCACCCAGGATAGGATCCTATACGTACCAGGACATAACCATGTACAATCCTTGTGAGGCTAGTGAGTGCTCTTCAAATTTTTAAAAATAAAATTTAAATACTTAAAAAAATTAAAATAATTTGGAAAGTTTTAGAATTACAGAGAAGTTCTAAAGATGGCACAGAAAAATCACACATGCCCTTCATCCAGCTTCCCTAGTGTTAATCCTGTAATGTACACCTGTCAAACACCCACAAGTTAACAATGGGACCTGTGGTCTGAACTCCAGAATTTATTCAGAGTTCACCAATTTTCCCACTGATGTCCTTTTGCAGTCCCCAGGTCCCATCCATGATTCTGCATTGCATTGAGTCATCTTATCTCTTTTAGCAACTCTGTGCTTAGATGGTTTCTCCACACAGGTGCAGTGCCACTTTATCTGTGATATTGGGACACAATCTGTCAACATGACCTAGTGCTGGTGCCACCTCCTACAGAGATCTTTCCAAGCTACCCTCGTCCAAGGAGATGTTTCCAGTTATTCTCGTTTCAGCACTTCTGTTATTTCTTCAGAGTCCTTATCACAAGTGGGGATGGTTGTGCTGGACTGTAACTAAACTGGAAGCACAATGACTGAAGAGCCACATCTATCTTGTTCACTTCTGGGTCGCCAGCACCTAGCACAGTGCCTGGCACTAAAAAATGTTTCCTTCATAAAGAATACACTATGGTTTTCTTAGTAAGCATTTTGTAAGCATTCTTATAAAGAGTACTTATTTCTCTACCTGTCATCTGGTGGACTCCTGAGAAGTTCTCATGCTACTTTTCTTTTCCTTCAGACTCTGCCCACAGCACTTGAATAACTGAAATGCGAAATCAAGAAGCAGACAATCCACAGTTCTGGAATCTTTTTGACTTTCATTTCCCTCAATCCCTTTGGCTCAGTATAGTCATATCTGCCTTGCAGGTGAAAATCCTAGAATGGGAGGAGGGAGAAATCCTCTCTCTATAGAGGAAGTAAGCGCTTTCATCCCTGATGAAATCAATTTGGTTTCCATGAGCCTTTGTGTTTCTGGTTCCTGGTGGGGTGAGTTTCTCTCCCTAATGTGCTGCTAGAACTGGCCTAGGGAGCACAGGCCCGCTCAGCTGTCATGGGAAAATCCCCTGGGAGCTTTGTGGGGAAGGAAGTTGTGGGTGGAAGTTGTCAGTTTTAACCTTTCTAGACTAAATTATCTTATTTCTATTGTATGTTATTTCCTGAAATGAGCTTTTACAAGTGTGGTTTCCAGAAACATTTTAACATGACCTTTTCACGGATAATCAGGTTCTCAGGAACCGGCTGTGGGAAGTCCTTTAGTTGCAGTGTGGTTATGTCTATCCTTATGGAATCTCAATCCCAGTTCACAGATGAAGAAATGGAGGCAGTTCTTGTGAAGAGACTTAGTCACAATGTGAGTGTGTGTAGCAAATGCATGATGAGGCTTGCTGTATGTTTAAGTCAGCTGTTTCACTGCTGTTGACTAAAATATCTGACCAGAACAATTTTAGCGAAGAAAAAGTTTAGTAGAGGACTCACAGTTTCAGAGTATCAGTCCATGTATAGCCAGCTCCATTCTTCGGGGCACAAGGTGAAGCAGGGCATCGTGGTGGAAGAGTGTGGCAGAGGGAAGCAGCTCATGTGGTAATCAGAAAGGAGAGAGAGAGAGAGAGAGAGAGAGAGAAACTCCACTTGCCAGATACAAAATACATACCTCAAATCCTGCCCCCAATGTCCCACCTCTGCCAGCCACACTCCATCCACCTTCAGTCACCACCCAGTTAATCCCATCAGGGATTAATTCACTGATTAAGTTAAGGCTATAACCAATCATTTCTCCTCCAAACCTCCTGCATTGTTTCACACATAAGCTTTTGGGGGACACCACATCTAAACCATAACACCATACATGTCTCTTGTGCTTTATGTTGTTAGCACTGTGCCTGATATGGCCATGAATAATACTATTTTTTTTCTGAGGATCTTTTCTATCACCCTGATTTAGGAGGAATTAAAAATATTTTTCTTTCATCCTACAAAGAGTATTGTTCCTGTTGAGGAATGTAAGCAAAACCAAAATCTCTCAACCCAGAATTCCTCTCCATAAAGGTAGGAGAGAAAGAGTTTTATTATTGAATAAGCATTAAACCAGAATGTGATATACATCACAGGCAATCCACTACAAGATTGCAAAAACAGAATACATAGCCAAGCAGTACAACACATTACAGATAGGATTTCAAGATAAACAATAACTTATCAAGTTAGAACACTCCACAGCACCATTAGTCACACAGAGTCACCCTAACTTTACCTGGTAATTGGGGTTTCCACCTGTGTTAGCTTACTGGCTTTAACCAGAAGAAAAAACAGCTTTCATATATTGAAAAACAGGAGATAGTTTTTTAAACTGGAGCCTAGCCCTCACTGAAGTTAGGCCTCTGCCTTCTCACAAACTGGGCAATAGGGGTCCTGACTCCCTAAAGCTTGCATTTCCAGACAGTGGCTCCTTGGTGTTTGAAAAAGACATTCTCAGGTCATAAAGCAGACAAAAAGCCTATATACTTTTCAAAAGGATTTAGATACATTTCAAAGAGAGGAGAAAGTAGTTACAATGATAAGTTTTCTAAAGTAAATGTTCTAAGTAAAAGGAGATGGGAGAAGTCTCTTCCCTTATTTTTAGCAGGCAGATTTAAACTGCTTATTTTAAATTTTTATTTGTCCTTACATTACTGCTGGCTCCAGTGAAACATCCCAGCAGGCACTAACCATGGGACAGCCTCTAAAAGGAGAAGCTGTGCTTTGTAAGTTTCGGTATGCAGAACTGTTAGAGAAACTTATTTTAACTGCAGATTCCTGACTCTCACCTCTAGCACCAACCCTGGAGATTCTAATTCATTTTGTCTGAAAAGGACCCAGGAATCTGAGTTTTTAACAATAATTAATGTGAATTTAATACAGATGGTTCTGTAGTAAGGTAGCCTGAGCTCTGGAATCAGACCCATACAGCTTTGGGTCATTATGAACTCCTCAGCCTTAGGAAAGTGACCTTTCATAGTATTAAAATCCCATGTGTAGGGATATTTACTTGTCAGGGCTGGGTGACAATGACAAAAAATGGATATAAACATTTGCAAATAGTGCAAGTGACATATGCTCAATAAATAGTAGCTGCCATTCCAATTATTATTATGCAAGCCATGAACCCTAATTATATAAATGCTTTGAAGTGGACCTCCAGCCCAAAGTTGAAAGATCACAAGGACTGAGGTATCTATATGATTTAAAGGGTGAATCTGACCTCATGAATGCATTAGTTCATACTTTTTTTTGGTACTTGGGATTGAACTCAGGGGCACTCAACCACTGAGCTACATCCCTAGCCCTATTTTGTACTTATTTAGAGACAAGGTCTCACTGAGTTGCTTAGCACTTTGCTTTTGCTTAGGCTGGCTTTGAACTCATGATTCTCCTGCCTCAGCCTCCTGAGCTGCTGGGATTATAGGCATGTGCTGCCATGCCTGGCAAGATCACGCTTTTAAAAAGAATTGCAAGTAGCAGAATGAACCTGAGCTAGTATAAACAAGACAGAAGAAAATGAGACACATTTATTATAAAGGATACTGGGTGGCCAGGAATGCATATTCTGGAGCTTGGCAGGCTGAGCACCTGTCCCTTGGGCTCTTCCTTTTGTCTTTTAGAAGCTGCTTCATTTTCTTTCCTTTCTGTGACAACATCCTGTCTTGAATGTGAACTTGAGGCTGGGGATGAGGTGGGGAGCCTGCTACCTCTTGCTGACAACCAGGGAGTGATAAGATAAAAGCCTAGAACTAAGAGTGGAGGAGGGATCCTATCTCCCTGGTGGCATGGAGGGGCTCTGCATCAGCCTGGACTGTCCCCTCCATTTTTAAGCCACGGAAGTCCACTTTTCTGCTACTTGTGGCTGAGCACTCTCCTTACTGGAGTGGGAACCTGGGGAGTGAGGGCCAGGTAGCAGTCATTCCAAAACTGCACTGAGGACATTTGTCTGCCTGTTCCTCTGGCTGCATGTTTTGGGGAGATTGTGCCAATTCTGACTTGTTCTGCTTATATGGTTTGACTAAAGCCTCCTCCTCCTTAGGCTAATGTGTGCTCTGACCTGTTCAGTGAGTCTGTGTGTGGGTTGGTGGGATGACAGTCTACCTCTCTGAGACTTCTGCCTTGTCTGTCTTCTACGGGGAACCGTGTCTGTCCTGTCCAGCTCTTTTTCCTGTTTTCTACTCTGGTGGTGCATGTGTCAAGCCAAGGACACCCATCTTCATGTCCTGTTAAGAAGATGTACTGGGGAGACAGTAGCAGGTTTAGCTACTTAATTGTTCTGTTCGTACTATTGGTTAAACACACATTATTTCTACCCTTGCTTGGTGTTTTGCGGTGCCATTTCTTGCATAGACAACTTTATTTACCGACTCACTGATGTTCTTGTCACCAGCCATCCTCGTTCGAAGCCATCTTTTTCACACTGTAACTAGGGTTTTCTTTTTGAAGGTTTCTGGCAGAGGAGTGCACAAGCTCCCAGACATGGATTGGCGTACCTTATAAATATGTAGGACCATGTCTCGGGTGACGAGCTGAGTCAGAGCTTGCCTTCCCAGCCTGGGCGCAGCCACTGTGCTTTCTCTTCTTCTAAGCTACTCTGCAGGACTGTCGTTATCACTTAGCTCCTGCCCAGCTGGCAGAAGCCCGGGGAGGTCCAGCGTATGTTAAGCTTAAACCATGTATTTTAGTCCAGTTTAAGAAAGAGCTTTGCAACAAATGGGATGATGGGCATGAACCCAGCCCGTCATCCAGAAATGGACCACATTTTCCATTTTCTTCTGTCCTCGAGTTTGTCTCTGAAGAACATCACAGGGAAGACACAGGATTCAGATATCTTGAATCCTCTCATCTAACAGCACTTTATACTCCAAAGCCCCACAGAGCCCTAAAACTCACTAAATTTTTTTTTCATCTTGTTTTAGCTTTGATTCTCTCTGTCTAGAACAGGGTCTATGCATCCATGCCTCTAATCTTTGTAAGCCTGGCAGGTAACCTATGAGCAAAGGGGCTGTAATTTCAGATTCCTTGACCACCCCTTGCATTCTCATCTGTGAGATAGACATGGTTACAGAGAAACATTTCTCTCTACTTCAAGGAAAACAAGGTCAAGCCAAATGGTAAATGGTTCTGGTGGAAGACTATAGGGAATGGTGGGGACTCTGGCAAGCTAGAGAGTGCAGGACCTGTGTGAGGAAGGCAGCTGCTGCTCAGACCCTGCTGATGAAGTCCATGTGGGAGTATAGGCCCAGTGGTGCTGGAAAGTCAGATTTTGGGGGAGGAAACTCCTGAGATTTAAATATTAGTTTTATATTTAAAACAAATAACACTGTGAATCAATTAAAAATGTCTAGGAGTCATCCAATTACAATTTTTGGATGAAGTTGGAGCTCCTTAGCTTGATATAAACTCCATGATTCCACCATCACTGCTTTGTGTCTTGTTTCTCATTTCTCATCAAACAATGCATAGCTGCTCAACATTGAACTTCACATTTGTGCCTGGATATACTTCCCATGACTCTGTGCCCTTTTTTTTTAGTTCAAATTTTTAATTTATTTTTAATATTTATTTATTCTACTTAGGTATACATGATAGCAGAATGCATTTTGATTCATTGTGCACAGATGGAGCACAACTTTTCATTTCTCTGGTTGTATGTGATGTAGAATCACAACATACATGTAGTCATACATGAAGCTAGGGCTATGATGTCCATCTCATTCCACCATCTTTACTGTCCCCATACCCCCTCCTCCCTCCCTTCCCTTTGACCAAAATTCCTTCATTCTTCCCATGTCCCTTCTCCCATCATGGATCAGCATCCATTTATCAGAAAGAACATTTGGCATTTGGTTTTTTGGGATTGGCTTACTTCGCTTAGCATGATATTCTCTAACTCCATCCATTTACCTGCAAATGCCATAATTTTATTTTCTTTTAATGCTGAGTAATATTCCATCGTGTATGTATACCACAGTTTCTTTATCCATTCATCTATCGAAGGGCATCTAGGTTGGTTTCTCAGTTTAGCTATTGTAAATTGAGCTGCTATAAACATTGAAGTGACTGCGTCACTGTAGTATGCTATTTTTAAGTCTTTTGTGTATAGACTGAGGAGTGGGATAGCTGGGTCAAATGGTGATCCCATTCCAAGTTTTCTAAGGAATCTCCATACTGCTTTCCAGATTGGTTGTACCACTTTGCAGTTCCACCAGTGTGTAAGAGTGTGCCTTTTCCCCACAACCTCGCCAACACTTACTGTTGTTTGTATTCTTGATAATTGCCATTCTGACTGGTGTGAGATGCAATCTTAGTTTTGATTTGCATCTCTCTAATGCTAGAGATGTTGAACATTTTTTCATGTGTCTGTTGATCGATTATATATCTTCTTCTGAGAAGATATATAATCTGTCTGTTCAGCTCCTTAGCCCATTTATTGATTGGGTTGTTTGTTTTCTTGGTGTTAAGTTCTTTGAGTTCTTTATATATCCTGGAGATCAGTGCTCTATCTGATGTGCATGTGGCAAAAATTTGCTCCCAGAATGTAGCCTCTCTGTTCACTTCATTGATTGTACGCTTTCTGTTCACTTCTTTTGCTGAGAAGAAGCTTTTTAGTTTGAATCCATCCCATTTGATTCTTGATTTTACTTCTTGTGCTATAGGAATCTTGTTAAGGAAGTAAGGTCCTAATCTGACATGATGAAGATTTGGGCCTACTTTTTCTTCTATTAGGTGTAGGGTTTCTGGTCTAATTCCTAGGTCCTTGATCCACTTCAAGTTGACTTTTGTGCATGGTGAGAGATACGGGTTAATTTCATTTTGCTGCATATGGATTTCCAGTTTTCCCAGCACTATTTGTTAAAGAGGCTGTCTTTTCTCCAATGTACGTGTTTGGCATCTTTGTCTAGTATAAGATAATTGTATTTAAGTGGGTTTGTCTCTGTGTCCTCTATTCTGTATCGTTGGTCTACATGTCTATTTTGGTGCCAGTACCAACTCTGTGCTTTTGCACATGTTGTTCCTTCCCTAAGAATGTAAGTAATTCATTCTTGAAAGTTCATACTACAGTCATCTCCTATGTCAAGATTTTCACAACCCCTCTGTCACCTCCCGATCGATGGAAATATAATGTCTCTATTCTCTGCTCATTTTGAGCAAGGTGCACATCTTCCTGCAGAACTCATCAGACTGTGTGGCACTCACTGGTTGCATGCCCATCTTCTCAGCTCATCACTGAGGTTGTCTGTGGCTCCTAGCACTAAGCACAGTGTTTGCTCCTAGATCCAATCTCAGTAACTATGTTAGATAAATAAATAAAATTCACTTTGTGCAGCACACATTGGATTTAGTTTTCTTGCACAATTACTTCATGTTTGTTGTGATAAGATATTTGTGTAAGGGGGACATTAGGCATCGCTTATGGTAGTGCATATTTTGAATAACCTAAAACATAACTACCCAGTGTTTGATATATTTATATGTTGCTGATCTCTCAGGACAATACCATTATTTTCCAGAGAAGGACAACTGAAGCAACACCCTTCCTCCTCAGTTAGAGCATTAACATTTAATGCCATAGGTTCTGAGCTTTGTTAAGGGCTTATCTCATTAGGCAGGGTTAAGAAAGGGGAGGGGATTATATGGAACTTGCTTTTTCCATTTTTTTCTAGTGCTACAGGAGGATTAATTGGGGGTATTAAAACAAGGATGAACACATATGCTGTTTCCATTGGCAAAGAGGTAAAGGGTAGTTAGCTGTGAAATTCCATTTGTATTTAAGTTTACTATTCTAAGTACACTTTCAACCCCTCCCTCTGGCCACCCATGCCACTTGACATTCTTCTCATCTGACGGCGTGGAGAAAGGAATTTTGTAAATGTCTCTCTTGGGGTTAGTTTTTAAAGAAAAGGAAAGTGTGCTAAGTGCAACGGCTAAATTATAAATTTAGACCAAGCTATAATTTAAATAAATCCCTAATAATAACAGCCTGAGAGCTTGTCAGGCTGTGTTGGGTCTGGTTTGTTTTACATGGATTACGACAATGGAACCAGGAAGCCTAGCCCTTTAAGTGCTTTTACCCATTAGCTTCATCAAGTAATTGCAGGCTCGCAGGCATCAATAATAACAAAGGTTGACATCTTGGGAAGGAGAAGAGAATCTTTCCCCTTACAGATCTGGCAGGAAAGAAAAGTGCCTTGATGAATGTTCTGTGGGTGTGTGGATGTTCAGAGCCCAGAGAATGGAAGCAAGGAGGGTGCACACAGAGCCTCTTTGATCTGCTTAAATGAATGCGCCCTTTCCTTTCTACTTGTTCCTCTTGGTTCATTCAGCATACAATGGTATCTCCGTGGGCTCAATGCTGTCATCTCAGCATGCATATTCTTCAGAAAATGCTATTTCTCAAAAAAAAAAAAAAAAAAAAAAAAGTAGTAATGAGCACTGGGAAGCAAATAACAAGAAATATCTTCCTAACTGTAGTTCAAACATGAAGCAATGAGCAAGTATAGGAGAAAAATCTCACTTACCTGAAACCGGAAATTCTTTCCCCCAAATCATTAATTGTGAAAAAGTTTGTGTTCTGGGTTGACATCCATCTTAAAAAGGTCACAGTTTCCTCTGGTTGGAAATATGTATTTTTGTCTCTGGAATGAACAACATGGAAATCTTTTGCTGTAAGACAAGTTTCAGGTCAGTTAAAACAGTTAAATATGTGTCTAGAGTGATTTCACATTACAAAAACTGAGGACTTCAGAGATAAAATCACCAGATACTGTTTTCCTTGGGTGAAACAAATTGTTGGGAGCTTTCTCTGTGTTATTAAAAATATGCATTTTTATTGTCAGTTCAAAATTCACTTTAGGAAACCCACAAGAGTTTGAGTCACATCTTAAAATCAGACTGTTTTGGAAGGCTCACATTTTGCAGAAAAGAGGCCATAATTGAATCTTTTTCAATAGTTCTTCTTGCCTTTAGCTACACATATCATTCCTCAAGGTTGTGAGGGGTTATCCTCACAATCTTGAGGATATAGCTGCTTGTGAGAATTACCTGGGGAGCTTTAAAATATCTGGATGCTTGGGCTTCCCCCAGATAATAAAACTTATGGTTGTGGAATGGAAGAGGCATTGTTTTGGGTTTTTATTTTTAACGTTTCCTCAAGTGATTATAATGTGTATTCAGACTTAAGCATTATTGGAATCACGAAGATGGGGTGACTTGGGTTGTGTCCTCTCAAGAGATATGTTTAAGTATAAATTTCAATTACCTATTTGTCTTACTAGTGTGTTTGGGCTGCTATAACAAAGTGCCATATACTGGGTGACTTACCAACAACAGAAATGTGTTTTTTACAGCTCTGAAGGCTGGAAGTTCCAGACAAGGTTGCCAGCAGGTTGGGGCTCTGGCGAAGGCCGTCTTCTGGGTTGCAGACAGGCAGCTTCCCATTGTATCTTCACATGGCTGAAAGAAGGTAACAGAGCCCCTCGGGGTCCCTTTCACGAGGGCACTAGTTTCACTCACGAGGACTCTACCCTCATGATCCTTCTAAAGACCTTGCCTTCTAGTCAGATCAATCACATTAGGGGTTAGAATTTCAACATACACATTTTGGGAGGACATTTGTTACACATGGTTCATCCTAATATTACCTGGTAATTGGAGTTTCCATTGCTTAGAAGAAAAGGAGACCACAGAGAGATACAGGTGCATAGGGAAGAAGCCATGTGGAGGTGGAAGCTGGATTGGAGTCAGGCTGCCATAGGCCCAGGGGTGCCAAGGGTTGCTGGCAACAACCAGAAGTTATGAGAGGAAAGAAGAAATTATCCTCATGAGACTTTGGCAGGAACATAACCCTGCTGAGACTTTGTTTTCCAACTTCTTGTCTCCACATTTTTGGGTGAATACATTCCTGGTTGTTTTTTTTTTTTTTTTGGTACTGGAGATTGAACTCAGGGGCATTCAACCACTGAGCCACACCCCCAGCCCTATTTTGTGTTTTATGTAGAGACAGGGTCTCACTGAGTTGCTTAGTGCCTCGCTGTTGCTGAGGCTGGCT
Organism: Geosciurus inauris; assembly: GCA_004024805.1. Classification (NCBI taxonomy): domain Eukaryota; kingdom Metazoa; phylum Chordata; class Mammalia; order Rodentia; family Sciuridae; genus Geosciurus; species Geosciurus inauris. The sequence goes on along the minus strand of PVHX01016620.1, from coordinate 16,037 downwards.
TTGAACTAGCGATTCTCCTGTCTCAGCCTACCTAAGTGCTGGGATTACAGGTGTGCGCCACCGCGCCCGGCCCATTAGTTGTTTTAAGCCCTTTAGTTTGTGGTAATTTGTTACGACAGCCATAGAAATGAATATACCTGCTATTCTCAATCATTTAGAGATATGGTATGAACCTATAAGAAATACTAAAGGAAGATTGTTCTAAATGAGATTCTTTAGATCATGAAAAAGTTTCCAGAAAGAGATTTTGGACTGTTGCTGTTGCTGGCTAATAGTATGGCCAGACACACCAGTGTGCCCAGGACCAAGTAGGTTTCTGGAGATCAGCTGTGTTCTACTTGAGTTTCCTTGCGTCTGTTCACCTTGGCAAAGCTTGTAAGAATGTGCTAGGTTGGAACTCTGATTCTTGAAAGAAAACAAATACAACTGTTATCTGTAGGAGAAAAGATACTGCTTTGAATAATTGACCATTTATTCTTTTTGACAGAAAGTACAGTTTTCTTCAGTTAGAAATTATTTCTAATAGCAAGAGGTGCATGCATTTAGGAAGAATTTCTAGTTAAATATCTGGTCCACCTGTGTTATTGCCAAAGGGTAACAACAGGATTAACTATGTAGCAGTTGTAGGAACAACTGGGGGGAGGGGAGTGCTAGGAAGCACAAAATACATCCTACTTAATATCCCACATTCCATGTTTTTTTTTTTTTTTTGTGGGAGAGTCTAAAATGATACATATTTGATTATGTCATTTTGTAGAGCTATCATAGGACATTACTCAAACTCTTTATAGAAACATTTTTTTTTTTTTTTTTGTTAAAAGTACTAAATTTGATTGAACTGGGAGGAGGTATTCTGGATGGCCAATAGTTGTCTTTATTCTCTGTTTGTCCTTTCTGCAGCTCTCCCTTCTCCTCCTCAAATAGAATAAGAGCAATCACATTGACTCAGCTTCTGGGGAATATTCTGCAGACCAATAGTCATAAAGCACTTGTCAAATAAAAAACAAAAAGCATTATTAGTGCAGAATAATATCATGAACTGGTAGCACATAACTTCAAGGCACCAAGTCATATTTATCTCATTTAATAGATGAGACTCTTATTGCCCTTGAACTGGGCTAGAAGCTGCATTGATTCATGTCCCCTGTTCCCATTTTGTAACACATGATTCCAGATTATTTGTGATTCTTCTTATGCAAAGATATCTCTTAGTTTTTGGCTGCAGCAGTAAATAAGGGAGGGGTATACTGACCATAGCCACTTGGGCAACATTTTTTAAACACCATCACAAACCTCTGTTTCTTAGAATAACTGATGCTATGTCAAAAGGTCATATGATGTTCTTCAAACCCTTTTCTGGGCAAGGGATGGTGGTGCAGGCAAATATATCCAATTTCTCTTCTACCAAAGCTTCCAAAGTTACTAAGTTTTGGATTCCATCTGAACTTGGCTTTGTGCAATGCAAAAATACTCCACACTTAAAAACTACTGCCACAAAGTAATAGATAAGTCCAAGGTAGATAATCCTCCCCTAGCTCACAACTTAATAAATAAGCCATGCAACTCTCTGAATACTCATACTGATTTTTCCTAAGAAATCCATTCTATTCAGTCTTTTAATTTCCCCAGTGTTCACAGCTATGCTGGCATTTTCAAGAGATAAGCCCACACACTTTTTCCTTAGTGGAAAAAAAAATTTGACTAAAACAAAATGTGTTCTGTGGTAAAGCATTATTTTCACGCAGTACTTTTTGCTTCCTAGTTTTTCATATTATCAAAGGGATGAATCTTAATCCTGTAAAGAACATGGCTGCTGATCACACCAAAATTGGAGCCATCTCAAGTGCACAACTGTCCTCCTCCTAAGGCCAGAGCCAGCCATTGAATGACACCCAAGGGGATTTCGAAAATCCTAAGTCTCCAAAGCAGAAACAAAGGGAAAGACTTGTCCAAGATCACATTAGTAACAAGCACTTAATTATAATATCAATTTGCATAATGACTTCTCTTTTAGCGGTTATTTCACTGCTAAAATCAAATAGTATTATGGGAAAAAAAAAGTTTCCTACTGCCTAATCTCAGATGGTATCCCAGGAATTGAAGCTTGTGCAACAAGGAGCTGACATTTCTTTATAGGCAGAGCCTCTGCAGGCCTGTCTGGAAAGCTAACTCTTCTGAGGACACCTTTCTTCCTTTCTTTAAGCAGGATCCTTCACACTCCTTCAGTTGTTGGGATTGAGTTCTTAAAACTGCCCCTGCCAATGACAATCAAAGTTACCTGCCTAGAACAGAAAGAAATAAAAGAAAAATAAAATCTTAATGTATGCATTATCTTCCTTAGGATGGGCATTTATGGAAGAAATGGGAGAGGGTGGAAGTGTTCATATTAAAAAGATAGTACAGTAGTATCTTGTGAAGTTGAACGCTAGGTCCACTCTGTGACTACACAACTCTACTAGGTATTTACCTAAGAGAACAGAGCATATATTTACCCAAAGACTTGCATAAGAATTTTCAGAGCAGATTTATTTATCATGATTTCAAACTGGAAAAAAACTCAAATGTCCATTACTAGGAAGATAGAAAACAACTGTCTATATGCATATAATAAATGAAGTTATTACAGATACTCACAATGAGTCTTAAAAACATCATCATCGGGTGAAAGAAGTCAGGTACAGAAGAGTACATAGGGTGTGATTCAATTTGTGTGAGAACCTTAGAACAGGCAAACCTACCTATAATGATAGGAATTAGACCAGTGGCTGCCTCTGGGTGATGGTGGGGTGGACTGGAAGAGGTGTGAAGGAACTTTGGGTGGCAGTGGAAATGTTTTATATCTGAACAACATTATGGATACATCAAAAATCATCAAATATGCACTTACAGCCTATGCATTATATTATTTATAAATATTCTCAATTTTTAAAAAAAAGAACAAATAGAAATTCTAGTACATTTTCCACAACATAGATATGCCATGGAAAATAGGCTTTGACATCACTGCCATTAAGGGTGAAGATATGCTCATGTGGTATTAAAGAAAGCAGACATTGACCTCACCATCAGGGCTGGAGAACTCACAGAGGATGAGGTGGAACATGTTTTCACCATTATGCAGAATTCATGCCCATTCAGGTCTCAGATTGGTTCCTGGATAGACAGACACATGTAAAGGTTGGAAATATCATCAGGTTCTGGCCAATGGTCTAGACAACAAGCTCAGTGAGGACTGGGAACAACTGAAGGTTAGGGTCCATACTGGGCCATGCTCCTTCTGGACCCTTTATGCCCATCATTGATGTAGGACAGAAGAGGCTGGACACCCAAGGAATTTTCAGGAAGCATGTTTATTGACTGCAGTCAGCTCGGAGGTGGGCTATCACCTAAAATTCTCTAGACCAAGAGTATGTTAATTCTTTGAACTTTATACCCAGTTGGAGGAGGGGCTTGGAGGTTCACATTTTTACAGGCGTCTACATAAAAGTAATTTTCTTCCTTTGAGTTCCCAGAAAGTGAGTTTTAGGCCAGACAGAGGTCTTAGAAGTCTTTACCAAAACAACAGAGATAATATCTTGGCACAGCAAGCTTACAAACTCTATCACACCTTTTGTGTGCAAACCTGGCATTTATAAGAGGAAACTACTAACTACAATGCTGTCTGCAGAAGCTTTTGCTGACATCCTGTCTGACAGGCTAAGAGGAACTTACATGCCATGAATATAGTGAGGTTTTCTGCTTAATTATGGTAAGGGTGTTCTGGGTGGAGGTCTCTGGCCTGCTGCATCATGACCACCATCAGCCATGGCTATATATCATGGTTGTGTCCAAGAAGAAACGAATCAGTAGGCCATTGCTGTTAATTAATGGTTTATATACCCAAAACATGAGCAAATTAACAAAATCAAAAAGACATAAGACATTAAAAAAAAAATCATTCCTATTTTCTATTGTGCAAGTCCCCTGGCTGACTGACAGGTAGCTGCAGTTAGTGCATTAGTGGATCATTGCAGTGTGGGAAAATTGCGTTCTTAAACTAATGGTTCATTTAACTGTGCTCCCCAGGAACTGATAAGGCATCAAAAACAAATTTTAAGACCCTAATTAATTAGTTCTAGCACCATAATAAGACACACAGACACAACTCATCTTTTTGCCAGAATTGACAGATGTATTTGGATAAGCCCAAGAGCCATCAGTTCAAGTAATCAGCCATTCAACCAAGTAGTGTTGTGGTGAGTGGAATCTTCTAATTTGTTGAGCGCTGATAGGTTGACAGTTGCACGATCTTTTTTGTCGGAACTACTTTTGTATCTAAAATCATGGAGGAGATAGATGCGTCTCCACTAGGCAGTGTGCTTTGCCTCTGAAAGTCATGCTTGAAAACTCTACTAAGATGTGGTGGCTGAACAGACCTGCCCAAGGCACGTGTTCTTGCCTCGAGCAGATGTGGTCAGTCAGTGGTCCTCTTAGAGTCATCAGAATTAAGGAAATTCAGAAATATAAAACCAGAGTTGTGAGCAAGCTCCAGCTGTGTTTAGGTTCCAGGTTTCTGAGTCTAGGAATCTCAGGACCCTAAAAGGAGGCCTGAGGCAAGCTGCAGAGATGAGCTGTGACAAATGAGAGCACTTTGTCTTCAACACTTAATGTTTCAATTCCTTATTTAATATTTGACTGTTTTTGCCACTGAAATAAAGTCATGTATTTTGGAGACTATTGGGCTCTGGAAAGGTTTTCTAGTTTATTTTCTTTCATAAAGGCATTTATGAGTGTTCAGGAGTTTCATTTGGAACTGCAGGTGTGAGTGAAAAACCAAACACAAACTACCTCAGAGCACATGCACAACTGACCCCTTACAGATGGAAAATGTGTATTTTCAGCTGACCTACTCCTTGGGTGACAAGATGGGGGAGCAGCATATTTACTGTAAACTGTATAATCACCACCTTTCTTCCTCTAGAGCTCCAAAAATTATAATCAAATAGCTTTGGTGGGATTGGATAGCAGAGAAAAGACGAGAAAAGACGCTTGAAGGAAAGGTTGTGAAATGTGTGGGGGGCTCTTGAGAGCCCAGGTGAACTCTTGTATTGGTTGGGGTGGGAGGAGAGAAGTGAAATCATAGGTGGTGACGTTGGCTGAAGCACACAGAGAAGTAGTCTGTGAGAAAGGCAGGGGCCATGCCAGAGCCTCAAACTTCAGCAGTATTGCAGTATTTAGATAATGTTACCACCACAGTGTGGTGATGGTTACACAACACATTGGCAATTTCAGGTCATTCAGATTTTTTCAACAATAAAAGCTAAAGATTAACAGTAATTCAAGGACACTAAAGGAATTATGATGTGAAAAGCCATATTTTAAAAATGTTTGTATAAGTAACTCCTAAAACTTAAAATGCTATTGAAAACATGACATCTACACAATGATTCACATCAAGTTAAAAAAGAGGTTATAGTTTTTCCAAGTGGAACTGGTCTGCATTTAGGTACACACATACTTATTTATATTAAAAGGCCTGGAAAGAAATAATGAGATGCCTGTTCAGAATGTTAACACCACAAAAGCAGTGCAAATAATATAGTGAATTCAACTAATGTACAACTTATTTTTCAAAGTGTATTTTTATTTAAAACTGATTCAGCATTCAATATTATAAGGAAGGTGGGGAATTAGTACATGTTTGTAGTAAACATGAAAAAAATATTTAGTGGTGTAGAAAGGATTTACCACACTTTTAAAGAACAGAAGGTTCCTATCTTATTGAAGAATGTTTCCTTTTAAAGATAAATATAAAAAAGATTTATACACAGAAAAATGCACCAGTGTGAAGTATATGACTTGATGAAGTTTTTCATACATATATACATTTGTGTACTTGTCTCCCCAGAAAGGTCCCTCATGTACCTTGACAACCAAACCCATTTATAGCTAAAAGTTACCTCTCTTCTATTTTCTGTCATTGTACATCAATTTGCCTTTATTTGAACTTCGTAAGAATGGAATCATTCAATTTACACTGTTTGGAGTCTGACAAGTTCGATATGATGGTTTTTGAAATCCATCCATGTTGTTGTGGATATTGCTGATCTATTCTTTATATTGCTGTGAGTGATTTATTCCTATCAATTTGTTATCAGTTCTCCTATTGTTGTTGAAAGTCGGTAGTTTTTAGTTTGGGGTTCTGATAATGGAGCTGTATGAACACAGTGGTGCAAACCCACTGGGCCATGTGCACGCCACCCTAGGCATGATGAGTGGGTGATTGTGAGCCTTTCTTCCATCCCCTCCCCTAACTCTCGTTATTGGTCAGATTTGGGAACTTCCATCCAAAATGGCAGGTGCCAAACACTGAATATCGGTCAGGGCATTACATTCTTAAATCCACATAAAACTTGATTTTGCAAGCTGAGAAACTTAATTTTATTTCCTTTTTAATGACCACCAATGAATGGATAACTGTTGGCCCAGTTTTCCTGAGGTAGAATTCAACTTGCCCTCTTCGTTACAGTGTGAAGTCCTACTACAGGTTCTGAAAATTTAATAAGGGATACTTGCTGTGCTTCTCCTGGTAATGGGAGTGTCTCATAAAACACCTTATTTGTCCACTTTTCCACACATAATCTTCTGGCTTTGTTAATTAACCACCGAAGCCCCTTTTTGACATAGCTACACACTTGGGAAGCTTTTGTTCCTGCTGTGACTGCTAACATCTTTGGATAATATTTATTTTCTCAAAAGGTGGCCTCTTAAGCTAGGAGTTCTCAAGGTCTTCATTTATTGGTCCTGTGAGTAAAATTTCAGGCCTTAACTTTGGTGCATTTTTAGGGGATATTCTAATTCTGTGGCTCTTTTATCACCAAGATTTCTTCTAGGCCTGGGCTGGCCAGTGCTCAGCAAAGTTTGCTGCTACACTCAAATCAAGCCACATTCTGAAATCAAGCTGACATATCTCTTCACTTAGGAGGGAACCTCTCTCTCTGTCTCTAAGAAGAATGACATTGCAATTTTTTTTAATTCAAAAAATTTTAACTGATCCATAAAACCATAAAGATGTATATTTATAAGGAACCATGTAATGTTTCAATGCAAGTATAAAATATGTAATGTTAATGTTTAAGTCTGGGTAGACACATCTATCTCCTCAAACATCTATCTCCTCTTTACAGTGAAAATATTCAAAATATTTTCTTCTACCTTTTGAAGTATACAGTACATTGTTGTTATCTATAGTCACTGTACTGTGCAATAGCACAGCAGCACCCACTTCTGCTAGGTAACTATAACTGAGTACTCATAGATCATCCTCCTCAAACCCAGCCACCACTCTCCCTAGGCACTGGCGACTGCTGTTCAATGTGATCAACTGGACACAGATACTTTGCAATTTCCCACACCTTTGCTAAAACCGAACTCTTGACACAGCTGGTTTTTTTTTCATTCTTCAGAGAACAACTTTGTATATCTTAGAATGTATCTCATCATCACTTGTACCCTTCTGGTTACAGAAAACATTTTTTTTCTGCTTCAATTAAGGAAATACACGGACTTTTTCTCGGTTTTTCCAGTGTTATTTTTCTCTACTCGGTGTTCTGAGGGATTACAATTATCTTTTATTTTGATGAAACATTAAAATTCCTCTTAAGCTATTTCTCCCACTGAGTATGATTTTTGAATAAATTGATGTATTCCATTTCCTCCTGCCTAGATGCTCTCAGTCAAAACTGCAATGTCATTCCTCTTAGAGATGAGATCATGGGTTTTCTCCTAAGTGAGATACTTCCATAATGTACTGTGGTCCTTCTCAAACAATTGAATCAGTGGCTGCAGCATGAAGCCTGACCTGACTGAAATTATTAAGGGGCTGATGTCCACTGCCTTTTGATTCAAAGTGTATTTTTCCTCCTTGAAAAGGTAACACATGCTCACGAAAAGATCTGACGCTTATTAAGATTAAGCTGCAAATGACTGAGAATGTTAACATGTAATCCTCTTGAAGCATTTTGCGTCTTAACCTTTATCCTACCAGGCAGATGAGTGGTGGTGGAGGATTGTCAGCCAGCACGAGTATCCTCTGGGCAATGGAGCTCTATGCCCTAAGATGCATAGCTATGGGAGCAGTGAGACCTGAGGTCTGAGGCAGGCTTGCTTATCCCAGGTGTTCTGGATTTCACAGTCTCTGGGGCATCATTCAGAGTCAGTGGTTTTAGAGTCAGTGGCTTTCCTCTAAATTTAGTATTCAGATCTTGCAGGTAACTGACAGCTACAATACTTCTCCAGGCATGGAACAAAGTCCAGTGTGAGCTAACAGATCCAAGTAGATAAGTGAGTAATAAGAGCACGATTCTTGCCAGACTTGGACTTTAGTCCTCAATCCTTAGTTGGGGAGATGACAGTTGTAATGGAGGGGGGAGGACAAGGTAGTATCTGAGGAGCAAATTCTTGTCTCATTTTGTGCTCCATTGCTCCCGTAATTCTCTACTGCCAGAAGCAAGTGCTTCAATGCCTCCCACACCAGGACTGCATTCTGTTTGCTGTTTCTGCAGAATCTGTCTCTTCCAGGAGCTTTACATCTCTCAGTTCATACCTCAGGCAGTGCCACAGAAAAGTCATTAGTATCCTTGAATTGCTGATGCGAGATCTAAGTAATTCTATTTTGGGGTCCTCTCCCAGTGTGTTCCTTCTCAAATTAAGGTCGAAATTTGTTTATTATTATTGCTGTTGGTGGTTAACATTGGATAGTACTTTCAACTGACCAAATCACTTCCATATTGTCTTTTTTTTTTTTGGTACTAGGGATTGAACCCAGTGGTGCTTAACCACTGAGCTACATCCCCAACCCTTTTTATATTTTATTTTGAGACAGGGCCTCGCTAAGTTGCTGAGTCTGGCCTTAAACTTGGAATCCTCCTGCCTCACTTTCTTGAGTCACTGCCATATTATCTTTTGATCCCTCCACAAGGAGGAAAATGTGTCTACATGATGTTAAATATTTAGCCCAGGGCAACACAGATAATATGATAGGGTCACTCTCAAACTCAGGTCTTCTCATTGGCATCTACCTTTTCATTATAGACCAGTAAGTCTTTTCCATAGTGATCGAGGCCCTGTGAAAGCTCTTCAAATTTGCACAAGGAGCATGGTGTCAGAGGAGATTTTCTGGGTGTTGAAGAAAATAAAATAAGAAAAAGAGGAGGAGGGGCTGATTGTGTCAAGAGGCTACTGACTATAGTGAAACAAACACTGGCTGAGGCGAAGTATTAGAAAAAAGAGCTATTATGGATAGAGTGGTTTTTATATGCAAATACAGTGAGAAGCCCCATGTGAGCTCTTTCCATTAATTTTAATAGCCCTTTGATGAAGATCTTGTCATCATCCCTGTTTAATAGATGAGGAAACTAAGGCTCAGAGAAGTAAGTTGACCAAGGTTAAACAGGTAATAAGAGCCAGGATTAAATAGCCAAGTGCTTAAACATCATGCTGTACTGCTTGTTGTTCAAATCCTGTAAAAAAGTCAACTTGAAGCCGGGCGCGGTGGCACACGCCTGTAATCCCAGCACTTTGGGAGGCTGAGGCAGGAGAATCACGAGTTCAAAGCCAGCCTCAGCAATGGCGAGGCACTAAGCAACTCAGTAAGACCCTGTCTCTACATAAAACACAAAATAGGGCTGGGGATGTGGCTTAGTGGTCGAGTGCCCCTGAGTTCAATCCCCAGTACCAAAAAAAAAAGTCCACTTGATCTCAGTTCATGTTTACCATGCAGAAACGAGACTAGCTAGTTTATGGGTACACTTCCTTGGAACACTTATATTTATCATTACAAATTAAAAGTTACTCTTCTGCTTAATGAAAAACGACAGCTAACTTTTGTTGAGTGCTCACCAGGTGCGTCTTTGTTCCAGACACTTTACCTGCATTAACCCATTTAATCATCTCAGCAGTCTTTGATGACATTAGTATATATATGTTTTTACATTTTTAATTTATTTTTAAGTTATTAAAATAACATTCTAAGTAACTTCATCACTCTTCCAGAAATAGCATAACTTTATATTTTTGGCACACAAGAATTTCTGTTTAATTTATCTTTTCAAAGGCAGAATTCATTCATACAAATACACAAAAAACACTTCGATATTAAAAACTCAAATCCTTTCTCCCATGGCTCGATGACATGATGTTAGTATCTATTAATATTTCCATTTTACAAACAAGGAAATAAAGTCCAAATAGGTTCTATTTGGCTTACAGATACACAGCCAGCAAGAATTGAAATTAGTGTCTGAATCCAGGCAGTCTGGTCTCATCATCTAAACTCACAACTACTCTCCTGTTCTGGCTCCAAGCAAGCAGATCTTAATGAGCCTGGTTAATGTAAGTCCTTCCAGGAAATAGCCTACTCACGGTGTGTGGCACATTTGGTATCTAAGCCTGCAAATACAGGACATAATTCCTGGACCAGGAACTACTTTTTAATGAGTGTCACCTGTAAAGTTTCTTAAGAGCTGGCTCATTTCTCTGGAAATACCTTGGGCCCACAATTTGCCATATTTTAAAATATTACAAAGAGTCTCTCTGGAATATAATGAAGTGCCATTATGTGCTCTAGGTGGGACCTCCAAGGTCCCAGAGGGGGGCCAGTGTCAGGAAGGTAAGCAATAGCTTCAAATAGGCAGAGATCTTCGAACAGAAAGAGAAGGGAGGAGGTAGAAGGGGAGGGTGGGAGGCCCAGGCGGGGTATGAGTCAGGGAGATGGGCATGCACGGAGAGGTCACCTTAAAGCAGAGGTCTCTGATTGGGAGCAGTGAAAATGGGGAGCAGATAAGGAGAAGCTGGACCATGGAGAGAATGGAGGGGTCACAGTTAATGTGGGAGACAAAAAGGGTGTTCATGAAGATGCTTCTGGAGTTGTCTGGTGGTGAGCTGCGGGAGATCCAGTCATTTGCTCGAAGGTGTGTTCCATAGAGTGAGTTGAGAAACTTGAGTGTTCCTTAGAGTGAATTGAGAAACTTGAGAATTGAAAGTAAGAGGTTGAAATACTGGCCCGGTCTTCATTTCATTTTGTTTTCTTTTTGTCACATGGTTAATCCAGAGAGAACAAAAGTGGCCCTAAACAGAAATAGTTGTGCCTGCATGTCAAGGGAGGGAGGAGCCACTTTCCACTTCCTTTTGATAATCTTATTGAGTTCCTGTGACCTGCCTTGGAGGAGGGGACAACATCATTTTGTTGCTGGAACTGGTCCCAGGAACAAAGACAGTGTGCCCGCCGCGCCTCTCAGCATCTGTTGCTGGATGCCAGGATGTGGACCTGAGGCCTTCTTCTCTCCATGCTCCCCTGTGCTCCTTTTGAGCCATGGTCTTAGACTCTTTCTGGAAAGGAACCCGTGGACTGGTCAGAATGGCACCTAATTTTATGGTGTCCTTTCACTTCTCTGACTGTTCCTTTGCAGTCTTCTTCTTCCTTTTCTGGCACTTTCAGTTCTGTCCACTTTTTAAAAGCTGGAATTTTTTTTGTGTGCAGGGTTCCAGCCTCAGCTATCTCTCCCCCTGCACTCCCACACTCAGCACAAGCCCCTTTAGAACCACACTTTCGCTGCCATCCATGTGCCCATGGCTTTGGTGGCTGGATTTCTTGAGCAGACTGCTTCCCTAAGGCATGGCAGAGGAAGACTGGGAGTCAGGAAAGCTGGTCCCAAAGCACCACAGGAACCAGTAACCTTTGTCCTTTCTAGAGTCAAAGACTGCAGCTCCATCTTTGCCTGATCACCATAAAATAGATGGCCATGGTTACAGGGGTAGGGGGAAGATAAGCAACTAGAGGTGATCTGTGCAACTCCATCTCCAGCCCTGGAGAGGCAACAGCTATTCCTGCCCTGCGGATTACAGAGAAGGCACATTGATTATACTCATGCAGGACATATTCGATCATTTCCATTGATATGTCCCTACATAGAAAGTAGGTCAATGGGCCATCTTGCTGAGTTTGCCTCTTCTTAAATAACAACCATTTGACACAGACCAATCAACAAAATGTTAATACAGAGATTCTTCAGTAAGAATTTAATTTCCTGCAGCATTTCCTGAAGTAAATTATTTATGAAGTCTAACATAGATACACATATATTATGTATAGACATAAATATGTGTATATGCATATGCATATATATGTACATATATTATATTTCTATACCCCTTTTACATTTTTTGTCAAATAAAACACTCATGCAACCATCATATAGGAAAAAAATAATAGAACCTCACCATCACCCTTTTGCTCTCTCCCAGTTGTTACCCTATTCTATTTTTATATACAACTTATATCAGTGGAATCAAACAGCCACTATCCTTTGGTGTCTGGCTTCTTTCTTTCAACATTATGTTTTTTAGATTTATGCTTGTGAATAGCTGCAGTTCACAACAAGTAGAAGTTCAAGAACAAATTCATTCAGAATACACCACAATTTATCCTCTTTGCTGTTGATAGACATTTGTACTGTTTTTATTTACTATTACAAGTGTTGTACAATAAACATTCTTGCATGTGTCTTTGTTTCTTATACACATGTATTTCTCTTAACTATATAACTTGAAGTGGGAATAGGTAAAAAGTTATGTGTGCCTTCAGATTTAGTTGATAATAAATTTCTTAAAGTGGTTGCACCAATTTGTATCCCTACCAGTAGTGTTAGAGTTTCAATTAATCTACGTCTTCACTCTATATTTGTTATAGTATGTTTTGAAACCAAAAAAGAGTTGATCTGGTGGTGTATGATGACATTCTATTGTGGTTCTAAAGTGGATTTTTCTAATTACTAATGATACTGAACAGTATTCTATAAATTTATTACTTATTTGTATTTCTTCTCTTTTGAGTCTCCTGCTCATTATTTAAAACTCATTGCTGATTTTTTTATTGATTTACCATGACTTTTTATATATTCAGGATAGAAGTACTTTGTCAAATATATGTGCTGCAAATATCTTTTATTTTTTACTCTCTTAAAGTTGTCCTTTGATGAACAAAAGATACCTTTTGATACATTTTTAATCTTTATGTTTGTCTTTTTGGGGTTTTGTTTAAAAAGGTTGTAAAAACATGGTCTCATGTTATCATCTGTGAGCTTTATTGTTCTGCCTTCCATACTTGAATCTAATCTATCTGAAATTGATGTGTGTGTGTGTGTGTGTGTGTGTGTGTGTGTGTGTGTGAGATGTGGGGACTAAAATTCATTTTGTAATAGGAATATCTTATTTACTCAAGAACATCACTTTAATCTCTGCCTCCATAAGTACACTGCCTTATTTTACCTTTCTCTCTCAACATTCCCTCTGTTTTTCTGTTGTAGGGATACATGCAGTGGCATTCAGGGTCCACCTGTATATAATCCAGGATAAACTCCTGCATCAAAGCTCATTACCTTAATCATATCTTTTGCTTCATAAGGCAAAGTTCACTCTTTTGCCATAGTGGATGATGTTCCCAAACTCTGCGGATTAGGACACAGACATGGCTTTTGTGGAGGAGGGCACCATTTGGCTCACTGTAGTCTATCTAAAGATTTGCCAATTTTGTTTTTTCCTTCAAAGAACTAACTTCTGATTTCATAGTTACTTTCCATATTATTTTTCCCATTTCATTTATATCTGTTACAATCTTTATTATTTACTTTCTTTTGCTTGATTTAGATTGTTTGTTCTTTTTATTCAAATGTCTTAAGTTGGAAGCTGAGTTTATAGATTTAAGACTTGCTTCTTTTCTAACATAGGCATTTGAGTGTATAAATTTCACTCTAAGCACTATTTTAGTCTTGAGTCACATAAATTTGGTAAGTTATTTTTATTTGCTTTGAATTATTTTCTAATTCATTTTGTGATTATATTGGTTCATATGTTATTTAGAAGTCTGTTGCTTAATTTTCAAATATTTGGGGATTTCTTATGTAAATGTATTGTGATCAGAAAGCATTTTATGATTTCCTTCATTTTAAATTTATTGAAACTTGGTTTATGGCTTAGCATGTGATAGACTCTGAAGAATTATTCTATATATGCTTGAAAATAATGCATATTCTACAGTTATTGGGTAGAGCATGCTGTATGTCAGTTAGCTAAAGTCTGTAGATAGTATTGTTTAAGTCTTTTCTATACTTGGTGAATTTACATTTATTGTATCAACTCTAGAGGCTGGAATATTTCAATCTCTGACTATTATTATTAAGTTGCTTATTTTTCTTTAAACTCAGTTTTTGGCTCATGTATTTAAAAATTTATTGGTACATAATGGTGGGTTTCATTGTGGCATATTTGTACATGCATATGACATAATTTGATTGATTTCATTCTCCCATACTTCCCATTGCCTTCTCCTTCTCCTTCCTTCTAATTCACTTCCTCTACCCTTTTGGTCTCCCTTGTATTTTCCTGAGATCCTCTTTCCCCCTTTTTCCTCTCTAGCTCCCACATGAGAGAAAACATACAACCCTTGACTTTCTGAGTCTGACTTATTTTGCTTAACATGATGCTCTCCATTTCCATCTTTTTTCCTGCAAATGACATAATTTCATTTTTATTTATAGCTGGATAAAACTCCACTGTGTATATATACCACATTTTCTTTACTCATTCATCTGTTGATGGACATCTATGCTAGTTTCATAACTTGGCCATTGTGAATTGTGCTGCTGTAAACATGGGTATGCATGTATCTCTATAGTATGCTAACTTTAGTTCTTTTTGGGTAAATACTGAGCAGTGATAAGGCTGGATCATATAGTGGTTCCTTTCCTAGTCTTTTTATTTTTATTTTCAGTACTATGGATTTAACTTGGGGGCACTTAACCATGAGCCACATCCCCAGCCCGTTTTGTATTTTATTTAGAAACAGGGTCTCACTGAGGTGCTTAGCACCTTGCTTTTGCTGAGGCTGGCTGTGAACTTGTGATCCTCCTGTCCAGTCTCTTGAGCTGCTGGGATTGCAGGCATGCATCACTGCACCTGGCTTTCCTAGTCTTTTGAGTAATCTCCATACTGATTTCCACCATGCCTGTACTAATTTACATTCTCACCAACAGTGTATAAGAGTTTCTTTCCCCCTATATCCTTGTAAGCATTTGATGTTATTTATATTCTTTTTTAAAATAATTTATTTAAATGCATTTCAAGCCATAGTACATATGTATAGCTCAATTTTTCCATTTCTCTGGTTGTAAACCAGATAGAGTCACACCATTTGTGTCTTCATACATGCACCAAGGATAGTGATGACGATCTCAATCAACCATCTTTACTAAACCCATTTCCCTTTCCCTTCCCCCACCTCCCCTCTGCCACATCCAGAGTTCCTCCATTTCTCCTATGTTCCCCATTCCCACCCCCCTTATGTATCATCATCCACTAATCAGAGAGAACATTCGGCATTTGGTTTTTTGGGATTGGCTTACTTCACTTAGCATAATGTTCTCCGATTCCGTCCATTTGCCTGCAAATGTCATAATTTTATTCTCTTTTATTGCTGAATAATATTCCATTGTATATATGTACCACAGTTTCTTTATCCATTCATTTATTGAAGGGCATCTGGGTTGTTTCCACAGTTTTGCAACTGTGAATTGTGCTGCTATAAACATTGAAGTGGCTGCTTTACTGTAGTGTGCTGTTTTTAAGTCTTTAGGGTATAGGCCAAGGAGTGGGATAGCTGGATCAAATGGTACTTCCATTCCAAGTTTTTAAAGAAATCTCCATACTGCTTTCCAGATTGGTTGTACCAGTTTGCAATCCCACCAGCAATGTTTGAGTGTACCTTTTCCACCACATCCTCACCAGCACTTATTGCTGCTGTTTTGGATAGCTGCCATTCTGACTGGGGTGAGATGAAATCTGAGAGTGGTTTTGATTTGCATTTCTCTAATGGCTAGAGACATTGAACATTTCTTCATATATATGTTTATTGATTGTATATCTTCATCTGAGAGGTTTCTATTCAGCTCCTTAGCCCATTTATTGATTGGGTTGTTTGTTTTTTTGGTGTTAAGTTCTTTGTG